>CM029111.1:17741713-17776713 GCA_016859345.1 Istiophorus platypterus
CGACCCTGAGGTAAAAAGCACGAGTCGGCAGCAGTTTGGAAAATTTTTCTCTTCATCACGCGAGAAATAATCAGAGAACAGGTTTTTTTGGGGGGGGGGCTCCGACCTGATCGGCTCAGGCTAAAAAAATGCATAAATACTTCTAGGCTTTAGTTTCCTGAGCTTCATGGAGAGAAATGAAAGCAATAAATGGTTCGACAATCCGAGGAATGTTCGACCCTCGTTACCATGTAACACGCATATATGGATGCTGCTGTTTCCGGGGGCAGCGCCTCCAATGGCCCCTTCAAGAAACTTCCCCCCAGAGTAGAAGCGGAAGCGTAAAATGGGCTCCGAATAATCGGTCACCCCTCCACCACACCACCCACTGGGGCTAAAAATCTGCTGCCGGGCTCAAGTTCGCGGCAAATTGGGTAGAAACCATTTAATATAGGTGAAAATGGCCCTGGCGAGTGCAGGGCCCTTAATAAGACAGGGCCGCAAAATGAGCGAATGAAATTTCACAGCATTTTTCTCCCTCCCGAGGAGCCGAACCAACGAGGATTTGGGGATTTTCTTGTGTTCGTTCCGTGATAATCAACTGTCTGTGGCGATGATAGGAAACATTTCAACGGAGAGCGAACGGTCGTTGTTTTTGTTTCAGCTTTGACAGAAAAGCCGCCGCCGCGTTGACAGAAGCCTCCAGAAGCAACGTAGCTGTCGACAAGTGACAGCGATGACATCTCTCCTTTATTTGTTTTTACAGCTTGTTCTCATCTAAAATTAAAACATTTTTATTTTTTGTTTCATCAGATTTGTTCAAAACTTTTCTTTCTTTTTTTTAATTTTCAAGCCTGCAGCGTCTGAGAAATGATTTTTTAAAAATTATTTTCGAAGCCAGATCTTGTTGAATGACAATAATGAGCAGATACTCAGTTATTTCTTGCAGGAGAGGGTTTATTTTTTTTTTCTCAAAGCGCCACCTCATGGGAAATTGGTGCAATGATATAAAATATCAAAACTAAGCTCTTTCTTAAAAAAATATTAATTTAACTTTTAACCGCAGCGCCCCCGTCAGGCCGGCGAGTGTAAAAACACTCGTGTAAAGGTCCCGCTCCACCCCGTCCCGTCTCCCGTGTTTTCTGTGCAACCCTCTCAGGCTCCGCGTTCCCCGACAAATGGGGCTCATTACGAGTTTGGGTTGAGCTGGAAGAAAAAAGAAGAGAACACGTTCCTCTCGGCCTCGTCCATCGGCGCGTGCCTTCACGTCAACAACTGGAGACAGAAAGAATTTTTTTTTCCGCCTCGTTTCTCAGATCAGTGTGTTTCTTTAAAGGAATAAACCGCCTCAGAAATCGTCGTCGATCGGCCGGAACGGACCAAAGGCCGGAGGCCGTGTTGAGCCGATGACTGATCAGCTCTGTGCTTCCTGAGATGAGGAAAATCAACGGGTGAAAATGCGAGATTTTCTTCCTGTTAATTCAAGGTTAATGATTCACTTAATAAACTTCATTCTCGGCATCTGTAAATTTACAAACCTCATCATCGTATTAAAATCATGTAGGATCCATGTCACTCAAGTTGTTGATTCTTTTTTGTTTGGCGCTTTTTGCCTTCCACAATTTTTTAATCGTAATTTTTGCTTGCACTCTTTACAAATGAAAGGTGCCATTTATGTTGTCATCATACCTTTTTAAGGTTTAAATCAAACTTATTTTCCAGCCAAAAGACATATGTATCTGTACTTGATCTTTCTTAGAGCAGATAATGGCATTTACGTCTGGGAAAATGATGATGACATGATTCATAAACACAGGCGAGAGTTGAGGAGGAGGCTCGGAGGAAGGAAACCGTGAAACAAAAACATTGACGGAAGAAAAGAAAATCTTTCGGACGGAATAATACGCACGAAGACTTGAGACCGAGGAACAAAACAGCTAAACAGAAAACTAAAAAACGTGAAGATCCAGACAGAGAGCGGAGATTTGGTCGGACGAAAAGAGGCTTTTCCTCAGCTCCGAAGGAATGAAGAAGAATATGAACCTCATCAAGTGACTCATCAAGTCTGATGAAACCACAGAAGATCCGAGGCTCAAACGGGTTAACGTTCAGACACATCGCCCCAGTTTTCAGCCGCTGTGCCACGGCGTCCTCTGACATCCAGGACCGGCTTTAGGGTCCTGCTCCCCAGGTACGAGGCCCCAGACAGACGAGGACCCGATCCTGGCGCCGGTTCAGTAAAAGAAATCCAGGCACCGGCCGTGAGGAGATCGGCGACGAGGCCCTTGTCTCCCTGGTTACAGGAGAGATGACCTGGAGAAATCAGGGGAAGCAGCGCTGGATATTTTCAAAATAAAGCTGAAAAACGTATCTCTTTACCCAAGCCTTTAAACGGCCCTGCACTCACTGTCCGCTGCACTGTTTAAGTTTAACTCTATGCTATATTTTCACAAGTTTGTCCCCAACATTATTTTATCATTTACGTTCTAAATTTCTTTTATTACTTCTTTTACCTTTATTTTTAATGCTGATCTTATTATTTATATTATTATTGTTTTTAATATGTTCTTTTCACATTAACTGTGGCATTTTATCCTTGTTCTGATTATTTTCCTCATTTTATTTTTATTCATTTCTATTATCATTTTCATTCTGCCCCTGATTTTTACGTTCACTTTGCATCTGTTTTAATTTATGTCATCTCTCTATTATAAAGCACTTTGAGCTGCATTCGCTGCATGAAAGGTGCTGTATAAAAAAATTCTATTTTTTATTAATTTTTTCAAACGATTGAAGGAAAACAGTTTAAAGGGATCTTTAATTGAATAATGTTTGAAAGATAAATTAAAGGAAACACAATGGGAAGAAAGATAAACAAGTCTGAAAAAAACTGTAACCACAGAAAGTGGAAATATAAAATAAGACAAAGAAACAGAAAGAAAAAAAAAGAAAAATAGAGAGACAGACAGATCTGGATCAATAAAACTTGTTTCTTATTATTCTAATTATAATGTAAAGTAGGAAGCTTTAACTTGTAAAAATAAAATCCGGTTAATGAAAGCTGGTCACTATGTATATGAGTTAGGGGACGTCTCTTTAATTAATCAAACTAAACATAATAGGACTAAAAAGGGTTAAGGATTAAACCTCTTGGGAGTCTGAACATGTCTAGCTCGTATAAGCCTGATCATTAGCTTCGATGTTGACTGTGTACGAGTGCAAACCCTGGCCAGCAGGTGGCGGTAGACGATGTATATGCTCTATTCAGTTATTCAGACAATGGGGCCTCATCCTCTGAGGGCCACAATAACCAGTGGCTAAACCGCATGTATCATGAGGTCACCTAATACGTTCCCTCACACCGATGACGTTGAACCTTCCACACGGATGGTTCAGATTAATGCTGGATTCACGTTTCTGTGTGACTTCTACATAGAACGTACGCCGAACCTAAGCAAGCGGCCTTCACCTCTGCAAGCGTTTATACTTCTGCGTTGGTGTCGCTCTGCTATTACATCGCCAAACCACCAGGTGGCGGTGGCATTCATTTGCCACCGTGTTGAGTTCCTTTGCCGCCTTTTTTCCACCAGTTTTTTGTTGGCATCACTTCGAAACGAAAGGTTGATGCCAAACACATCAGGAAAACATGAACATGTTCGGATCTTGAGGTACGATACCAATTTGTAGTGACTGGAGCATCATTGCACTTTTCTATTGTCAGGTTCGGGCAGTTGTTTGGTTTCCTCCGAGACTCGTGTTAGGCCAGAATATGCCGCGAGTGCGGCGTTAACGTTGAGGTTGGATGTGCTGGGCCGAGTGCTGGTTTTTACGGCGGCGCCATCGTCCTGGGTGCGATGTTAGCGTGAGGTTAGCGTGACACAGATGCCTATGAATGTGTAAGTGTTCGTGTGCATTCGTCCTCTAGTGTGTTTCAGTGAGAAACCAGACTCGGAGAGCGAGGACAGTTTGTCCAGTCCTCATTTCTTTTTCGAGAACTGTTTGAAGATTACGACTTAGTTTTAGTGCTGTTTTCCTGAAAGCGATCAATCATTTGGTCTATTAACTGTCAGAAAGCTGTAAAAAAATCTCCATCATAATTCTCCAGCCCAAGGTGACGTCTTTAAATCGCTCATTTTGTCCAGATCCTCAGAAGTTTCAGTTCACTATCGTGTACGTCAAAGAAAAGCATCAAATCCTCACATTTCAGAAGCTGGAATCTACCGATCAACTAATTAACTAACTAATCATTTCAGCTCTGTGTTTAGTCAATAAAGTGCCAGAAAACTGTGAAAAATCTCCATAATAATTTCCCGAGTCAAAGGTAACAAGTTCTAATCACTAGTTCTTTCCAACAAAATGCCCAAAATACAAAGATATTTAGCTTTTAGGCACATAAAACAGAAAACCATTAAATCCTTACTTTTGAAAAGCTGTAAACAGTCAATTCTGGGTCGGCATTATCACTACACATAATGTGATTGATTGTTATCAATATTATTGGTGATTATTGTTCTGTTGGTCGATTTCTTCAACAAGTGTGTCAGCGCTAGTTAGAATTAGGTTTAGGTTGTAGTTAATGGTGAGAAGACAGGGCCTGTATTATGTCAACAAGAGTCCTCACAAGCATAGAGGTCCAAGTGTGTGTGTGTGTGTGTGTGTGTGTGTGTGTGTGTGTGTGTGTGTGTGTGTGTGTGCATGTGCGTGTATGTGTGTGAGGGAGTGTGTGTTGTTCGTCCGAGGAGAGGGAGTTTGTGCAGCATGGCAGCTGCCATGTTCACTTTCTGTTGTTTAGTCACATGCTGCTCATGCACGTAGGTCTCACACACACACACACATACTCACACACACACACACACACACACACACACACACACACACACACACACACACACACATCAAACAAGTCTCGCCACGCACAAAATCACACAATCAAAACGAGTATGGAGAGAAACACTCAACCACTGTACAAATTATACTGGTACAAGCACACACACAAACACATGCACACACACACACACACACACACACACACACACACACACACACACACACACACACACACACACACACACACACACAGATATGTATTGTCCAGCTGACTGGCCCTCGAGAGCTCACTAGCCAACAACTGATTCACAAAGACAGCCTGAAATAAACAATGAACACCGAGGGGAGAGCGAGGTAGAGGGACATACAAGTGCAGGAGAGAGAGAGACAGACAGAGAGACAGACAGAGTGAGAGAGACACACAGAGTGAAAGAGAGACAGAGAGAAGAGTACAACTAGAGTCCAGAGGGGAGCAGGGCTTGGGGGGGGGGGTCGCTTTAATCCCATTATAACGTTTATATTAAGAGTAATTACTCAACCCTTCATTGGGATTTGTTCTTCCTGAGACTCGCTGGAAGGCTGAGAGGACTAAAGAGGACTAAAGAGGACTAAAGAGGACTAAAAGAGACTAAAGGGGACTAAAGGGGACTAAAGAGGACTAAACGAGACTAAAAGAGACTAAAGAGGACTAAAGGGGACTAAAGGGGACTAAAGAGGACTAAACGAGACTAAAAGAGACTAAAGAGGACTAAAGGGGACTAAAGAGGACTAAAAGAGACTAAAGACGACTAAAAGAGACTAAAAGAGACTAAAGAGGACTAAACGAGACTAAAAGAGGACTAAAGAGGACTAAAAAGAGACTAAAAAAAGAGACTAAAAGAGACTAAAGGACTAAAAGAGACTAAAGAGGACTAAAGGGGACTAAAGAGGACTAAAAGAGACTAAAGACGACTAAAAGAGACTAAAAGAGACTAAAGAGGACTAAAGGGGACTAAAGAGGACTAAAAGAGACTAAAGACGACTAAAAGAGACTAAAAGAGACTAAAGAGGACTAAAGGGGACTAAAGGGGACTAAAAGAGACTAAAAGAGACTAAAGAGGACTAAAGGGGACTAAAGGGGACTAAAGGAGACTAAAAGAGACTAAAGAGGACTAAAAGAGACTAAAAGGGACTAAAGGGGACTAAAGAGGACTAAAAGAGACTAAAGACGACTAAAAGAGACTAAAAGAGACTAAAGAGGACTAAAAGAGACTAAAAGAGACTAAAGAGGACTAAAGGAGACTAAAAGAGACTAAAGAGGACTAAAAGAGACTAAAGGGGACTAAAGGGGACTAAAGAGGACTAAAGAGCAGAGCCAGATGGACTCTGCAGCCGTCCTCACAGACAAAAGTATAGCTGTGTCCACGCACTCACAGAATTACCAGTTTCTGAGCCCAGGTTCTTATTTTCCTAATATTTTCTGCGACATTAATGCAAATAATATACAGGACGTTTGTGCATTAAAACAAGTGATTCCAGGGCAGGGAATGAATCGGAATCGGAGGCAGGAGAAAGGAGATTGAAGGTGAAGAGGGGCAGCGTGAGGAGAAGCTCCGGAAAAATTGATTTATAACTGTAGACCTCAAACTGAATGTGTAAATGTAACGTAAAAAAATACGCAGAGAGAAGAGCTGCATAAAACCGAATGAGCTAAAAACAAGAGGACCAGAGTCGGATCCGGTGGCTGAGTTTGGGTTTTTATTCCGGCGAGCGAGAAAACAGGCCGAAGAGCTTTAAGATTCATCAGGCACATTAAAAAAGCACATGCTGCAGAAGGTTAATCAAACAGGATTATTATAACTACGGAACGTTGTCATGTTAACATCCATTGTGACGATAAAAGGCACAAAGTCACTTAAGAGTCTCCATTTGTGAGCATGTGATTGGCTCATGTTGCATCCTACCAGATGAGTTTTGAGCAAAGGTTGATCCTGGTTTGATGTTTTTGCTGGATAATAATAATAATAATAATAATAATGATAATAATAATAACAATAATAACAATAATAATAATAAACTTTGTGGATGATAGTCATGCAAGAAATGCAGCTCAAAGTGCCCCACAGTAAAATAAATTAGATACAATTAGATGCTAAAAAAATAGATAAATAAATAAAAACCAGTAAAGTATTTCATATTAAATGGATACAATTTCTTAAAATTAAAAGTAAAATACATAGAGTGTTGTCAGGGGTGTTATTCAGCAAAAAGAAAGAAAATACAAAACTTTACAAACCAAGAAACTTGTAATGAGGTCTGTAAAGAGGACAACAAAAAAAAATAACTATACATAATACAACAACAATGTGACATGACTTACCTGAGACAATACACACAAGGGATCATAATTCTACAGTGGTCGAACTAAATATCACCAGAGGGTTAAACAAGATGGATACCATCTGCATCCAAAATAAAAACTACCCCCCCCCATAAAATGGCAGCAAATGGTTCAGCCCACTGAGCCAGCTCCAGGATGTAGGAGTCCTCGGCCCTTGGGCCCAACTTTTCCTCAACCAGGAAGTGACCTCCCCTGATGACCCAGGTAAGTCCACAACTAAGACAGAAATGGTAATATCACAGAAACCCAACATATGTAGCTCAACAGCATTAAAACATGTTTGCACTTCCTGTGAAACAATGTAAGTTTGAAGATTAAGAAATTCTGGATTCAAAACAAGCAGTTATGTGGGGTACTTAGGTGCAGCAGTGTGGTCAACTGCAAGTGAACCTGTGCAGGTAGAAAACCAGTGAGGTGAAAGAATGTTAAGTGGGATAATCTTACCCCGCATGGCTGAGGTCACCACAAATACTTAAAATCGAGGGGAAATTAAACGTTTAAAAGATATATAGTGACAAAAAAGCAGGAGGCAAAGGGGAAGAAAGTCTGCATCAGGAGAGCCACAGCCTTTCAAAAGCTAAAGTCCAGATGTTTATCGAGCTTTCTTCCCTAATATCTATAGCTGGTGTTTTCCATAGCCTGGGTTCATTACTGACAATGGCTGCAGCAGCAGCTGATTGTGGTCCTAACCCGCTGAGCGCTATTTTAGACGAGGAGGAGGAGGCCGGTGAGGAGTGAAGTATGTTAATCATGCCGACATGAAATGAAAGCTTGAATTGGCTTCTCAGTGTCATTTCAATTCATAGATGGTCGTACTTCAGCTGTTTCCAAGGTGGAAATAATGATGATATCGTCACCTTGTGAATATAGAATCTGAAGCTCAGATCAGAATCTGAGTTAACACCAAGACTTGCAACCTCAGATTTAATCTGAGGAGTTAGTTTTTCCATATTAAGTTGTAAGAACTTATCACTCATCCATTTATTTATAATATTAATAATAAACAGGTAGTACTGCATTAGACAGTGCAATGTTTCTATAGTTACGCTAGTGTCACACAACTTCACATCTCTGCTAGACCAAATAATGCTGCAGGTACAAAGTGGCAGCATGTGTAGTGAGAACAGCAATGGACCAAGGCGGATTCCTTGTGGGACCCCACAGCAGATGCTCATCGGTGACATGATTCCCGAGACTGACGTAAAACACTCGGATGTTTAAAACCAGATTAATGCACAGTCAGAGAGACACTACCACATTTTCAAGACGATTGATGAGAATATAATGATCAAATGTGTAAAATTCTTTGCTAAAGTCTCAGAGAACAAGAACTGAAATCTTTTTTTCTGAGTTTAGTCTGAGGTCACTAATTATCTTAGCAAAAGACGTTTCCGCACTGTGATTTGTTCTAAGGCCTGACTAGAAATCCTCCAGGAGACCGTCTTCTTCAAGAAGGGAAATTAATTGAATTGGGACAATCTATGCAAGTGTCTCACTAACGATTGCAAGGTTGGATATCAGCCTACGGCTGGTCAGAGAGCACTACTGCCCAGGTTGGGCTTCCTCAGCTCCTTTGAGGGCATCTGGGAAAATTCCAATTTCAAGTGAGACAATCTGCATAATAATCCCACAGGACGTGACCTGGAACATTCCCGAAGAGCCGCTTGAACACTGCTGTGGCTTCAGGGTCAGCCGTCGTAACACGGGTCAATTTTCCCTTGGTTACAAGGTTCCCTGTGGTTACAGCTCATGGGCAGATCTTTTTCCGAGGTTGTCTGTGTTGACAATCAGCAGCAATAACGGCTTTAATTCAACTTATTTTGTCGAACGTGAGTTCTTCACTTTTTCGATGAGGAAGCCTGCGGGGACTTGGGGGAAGCACTGAGCAGCTGGTCAATAGTGGAGAATAATATTTCAGAGTTTCCAGTGCTGTCTTTAATAATCTTGGTAAGTAATTATTTTCCTGCCAGACCCACAGTTTTGTGACAGGAACCATGGCTTCTTTATATGTTTCGCAGTGAACTGTGAGCCGAGCCCCCCCCATTTTCTTCCAGCTGCCTGACAGAGCCTCTTAAGCTTATTACTGCTAATATTGTTTAACCGCCTGGAGATTCCATTAGTCAGTTTCTTTCTAATCGTGCGCGGAGCAGCAGCGTTTAAGGCGAATGATGAGAGTGTTGAAAGGCCGAGCCGAGGCGTCCAAAGAGCGGTCACAACTGCTTGGCTCGGCCGATGTCATAACAGCGGAAGACTCTCGCTTTCTCGTCTTTCTTGCAAAAAGGACGGCGTAAAAAAAAAAAACCCAAACCATCCATGGTCAATAATAGGAAAATTTGAACACTGGAACGTAATCAGCTTTTGGCCCTGTTGTTGTTCCCCATGCTGAGGAGATGCTTCGTTTGCATATTGGGGGTTGATTTCAAGGCCGTTTGGTAAATTTTAAAGTTCAATAATAGCTCTTTTTTATTTTCTTTTATCTATATGAATATTTAGGTTGATCATTGTTCATATCTAGTGACACCGAGAACGATTAGTCCTGAGAATTCCGGCCTAAACATCAACGAACCTTTGGGCGGCGGATACGATGCAGCGATAAGCACCTACGCCGCCACTCTAAAACCACGAGAGCGAGAGGTTCAGATGATGAGAATTTTCCGCAGATGGAAAATCTCGCAGTGTGTGACGTTCACTGGTTCTAATTGTTTCTTCTATGTTCCTATTGCTGTTTTAATGTTTGGTGTTCGAGACTGAGGTCGCGACTGCCAATATGAAAAACGGAGACAGTCAGTAAAACACTGTCTTCCTTTCTGACTGTCGGCACCACGCTCCAGTTCACTTGACCTGGAAAGTGGACATATTACCTAAAGGACTGCAACGGTGATGTGTGTCTCTTGCCTTTTCAGGGTCAGTATTCAGTAACACTGTCCACACGAGTTCCATGGGCCGGCACGCCTCAGGGCTGCTTCCGGGCCGGGACATATTGGTGTCGCGACCGTTGTGACCGTGTCATCTGAGAATCCGCTGAGCGTGAAGCCGACGCCGGGACCCGGAGGCTACGGGAGTGTCAGGACGGCGGCTTTACCCGTCACCTCATGGGTCACAGGCTCCCCGAACCTGAGGAACACTGCGCCGTACAAATCAAATGGAGGGCGTTAGACGCATGACCTACTCCTCACCTTAAAACGATCCAGATAATCACTTCGGTTGGATGTTTTGGGATTAAGTTTTTGATGTTTCCGGAACAACTGCAGTGCTTTTGCAGCGTGGAAATCAGAGCCAGACGCCGATGCCAGCTGCATTTCCCCATCCGGGTCCAGCTGAAAGAGACAAACTTCAATCATCGGCTAATTCGGTTATTACAGATTTACCGAGCAGTTGACGACTGCTTAAAATAATATCTGAACCGGTGCCCGCTGAGCCTTGCCAGACATTGACGGTACCAAAAGAAAAGATTCTTGACTACAGTTGCATTGCTAGATGCCCCACATCTTTAGTAACAACCAAGCCCAGTGAGTCTTTGTTTTTTCGGCATCCGTACAAAGCCGCCCGACGTTTTGGGTTCATCCGCACATCTGAACATGGAAGCGAGACGACTGGGAGTGTAAGGACGAGGGGGGGGGGGAGCGTGAGCCGCCCCCTAAAGACTGGACCGACTCACTCTGCTTGTGGTGTTTTAATCTCAAAGAAAAGCTGAGCGAGCACAGGGACTTCTTTTTTTTTCCCACAGCAACACCTTGCTTTACATTCCCACACCAACACATTCATACCTGGAAGCCTTCCAGAGCAGCGCTGAATGGGTGTTTGATATTCCGCCTACCTTGGCAAAATATCCGTGGGCCCCTTTATGTGCGTAGGTGTGTGTATTCAACAATATTAGATTAAAAAAAGGAAGAAAAAAGGAAGGAACACATTGATTTTTGAGTTCATAAAAGCTTGGAGAATAGGCAAGCGAGGGATATAACAAAATGATTACTTATGTCAACAATGACTGAAATGCCACCTGGAATTATTCCTCTGTATTTTACACTTTGATCAGTCGTTTTTCAAACCATAATCTTTTATTTTTCTCTTTTTAAAGAACCGATAGTAGACGTTATGTGCTGACAAATCATTGAATAGACCGATGGATTGAACGACTACGTGTGATGGGAGCGCTGAGGGCTCCCTTGGCTTTGACAAGCCCCGAGAAGAGCCACCACCCGAGTCCTGGTTCGCCGTCAGCGCTCGAATCGGCGGCATCGGGCGAGGAAGCAAGCTCCGTTCCCTTGTCGTTACAGCGGACAAACTTGGCCGCCTTTGCCGCTTTATGCGTTTGTAGCGGTTTCTTTTTCAAGCGACCGCCATTGGCCGCGATGTTACGCGACCCGTCCTTGTCTCTTAGGAAAAGGTCGACCCTGTGCTATAGTGACCAGGACAGGCTGTGTCTGGGACTCGGCCACTAGGTTTAGCTGACTCTTCATGTCCACATTTCTTTTCTTTCGTGCACCTCGTGCGACCTGGTTGTTTGATTCTCCACCAGGCTTCATGGCTGGCTGCTACCTTGTATTTCAGCTTTGGGATAGTCAGTTACTGCAGCCAGTGAAGATTTTATTGCTGTTTATTTCAGCTGTACTGCTGCTGCGGTGAACCAGGGATTTTTTTGTTGGAAGTTGGATTATTTGGTTTTGTTTGTTTTTTGGTTTGGCGCCTCCTGCCGCCCATTCCCTTTGTTTGTCTTTTTACCTGGCTCAGTTTTCTTTTGATTAGCTGTATTCTGATATACTGAGCTGAAGCTAATGTGAACATGGCAAAAAAACAAAATAGAAAAAACAACTGCTCGGGTCCTTCCAAACGTTTGGATTGAGAAAAAGAGAAAATAAAAAAGAAACAAGTTTAACTCAGGGATGTTCTGCTTTCAACAGTTAGATAAAAGCACAAGTAGCACGAGTAATGTCACCTACCACTACTTTACATGCCCCCCCCCCCACCACCACCACCACCACCATGATCAGCATAGACATCAGTAAGGCTATAAATGCAAGAACTGTTGAGCTGTCTGTGTTACCTCCTGGAGCCTGCATGGGAAGGTACAGGAAAATCCGAGCAGGGAAAATGTATTATTTTGTTATCTGTGATTAATTTAACAGATGGAAATGGGAAGGAATGATGTGCTGTCGTCCACTTTGATTAAAAAAAAAAATCTCATTTAGCCGTCCACTAACACCGAACTCCTGCCGCAAAGTGAAGCAGGGAGGGATTCGAGTCCGTTCCCTCTCTCAGACTTTTGCCACAGCGCTCAATAAATCAAGGCCCAGCTTGTCAGTTTAAAAACAGTCTCCACTCTGAGTAAATCCATCACTCACTGTCTGAGGGATGATTGATGTTTTGCACCTCGGGGACGTTGCAGTTGGGAGCCACCGGTTGGCACACGGCCGCCGATCCCGTATCAGACTCCGCCAGCTTGTTGTATGGCGCCATAAATAACTGAAGCCCCGCTCCTTTATCACCAGCGCTTCATGTACCCCTTAAAATGAAATGAGATGCGAGGGAAGATGGGGTAATGGCTGAGACAAGCCGGACCGCAGCGCCATCAGATGTAAACATGGGAAGCTTCGCAGTTGAGTCAAATCAATCAGACTGAGGCTGGCATGGAGGTCCTTTGTGGATATGCTGCATACAAAATGGCTTTATATATGTTTTTGCTTTATATATATATATATATATATATATATATATATATATATATATATATATATATATAAAAAACAGGTGGAGTAACTTCTGTAACTTTTTGAGTCAACCTTCTGTTTCTCCAAAACATTGTTAGCTGGCTAACTGGCCTGTGGGCTAATTAAAATTTTACAATCTCCAAACACCAACTGGAAATTTTTTGTTAAAATTAGCACAAACTCTGAGAGGAAGATTGTTGGTTTGAGTGCTGGAAGTGGTACGAAACCAAGACACAATTTTTTTTTTGCCTTTTGGGGGTTAGCACGTAGCGAGTCGGGCTTCGACAGGAGAACCGGTGCACAGCTTCCCCTAGCGTCAACAACCTGTAGAGGGTAAACCAAGGGAAGCTGAATAATGTAACTGTGAAGTGCGTCAGTGACATGTAGAGCTCAGGATTTCAGCCGGTCGCTACACTACTTGTCCGTTGGTCGTTACCGAGGTGCATGTAGCCGTGTAGCTATGTGAAATTGCATATGCTATAGGGGCAAAAGCTCTTATTGTAACTCTTGTTCACTTTTGATTCGTGTTTTTTTTTTCTTTCACTTTGGCATAGACAACACAGCTCCAGCTTAATGCTACGGTCATGTTTTAGACAGTTGTCCACTTCCAGCTTGGTGTTTAAACAGTTTTTCCGAAGGGTTTCCCTGGTTTTGGTGCAGACCTTGACCTTGGACTGCGTAGAACCCAATGGGAAAGTGGTCCCATAACGACGTAACTGTGTGTTGTAGACAAAGTAATGATGCCTTTATTAGTACATACCAGAGGCCATGTATTTCAGAGATATTGAAAAATGCTGTGATTTCATTTTGGATTTTCCAAAAATACCACCTCTTTGCTTGTTTGGTCGTAAAACAGGTTGTCTGAGCCAAACAAGAAAAGACCCGTAGAAGCCTCACTGAGCCGTTTACCGGCCGCCGCCACGCCACCAGTCGAAGGGAACGTAACACCCGTTTTGTTTCAGACCGTGTCGCCTGTTCCCCCGGAGCAGACTGTGGATGCGTCCGGATCCGTTGCCGAGTTCCGCGTCATTGACCAGAGTCAGTCTGGGGAAAATCCGGTTCCGACGTGACCATCGTGGGGCTCTCTCATCAATTTAAGCAACGCCTCTCCAGAAAAATCAACTTTGCACCTACCCAGGCTTTTAGAAACAGGATAAGGACCGGCGCACTATGTTGTACAGCTGTATAGAAAACTCCCCTCGCATGCCACCCCCCTCTCCTATTTATCCTCTGCTGAACTTGCATCCACATTCTACTTCTGTGCATTTTCTCAAAGGAGGGTTTCTCTCCGCTGCTCTCAGTGTCTCTCTGAGTAGCTGGAACATGTTCCTGGAGCTTTCTGTCCATATTTTAAGCTTAATTGGCATCTACTGCTCTGCTGGGTTGTAAAATTTGACTAATTTTTAACTATACGTATCATCTGAAGCCCCGTACATCAATCACAGCCTCCTTCCCAAATCTCCATCCTTTCAATTATTTAGCCTCGGCAATGAGGATGAATTACTCTCCCAATCTCGGCCTCCAAAAACGGCAACAGTCTCATTATGATTTTAATGGGCCCACTACAAGAAGGATGAGAGGGTAGAGGGGGATGATGGAGGACTGGAAGTGTGGAAGGCTATTTTTACTGTCACGTCTACTTTGCTATTTTTGGCAATAGATACTTTCTCCACTTTGGAAATTTTTGTCATTGGGAGTTTATGTCCAGAACCACTACTTGAAGCCTTCGCTCACAGAATTGTCTTGACTCACTCTGATCCTTTTAACTCCAGTCAGTCGTGGAGTTAGTCATGGTCTAACTCCACATCTTGTCTGAGTATCATTGTTGACCATGTTCATCCCTTTATAGCCACAGTTCACCGTCTTTTAACAGCGACGTCCTGCAGGATAATGATCCAGGTCACAGAGCAAAAGTCTCAAACTGGTTTCATGAACATGAAAATGAGTTCATTGGATTCCAGTGGCCTCCGCCAGTCCCCAGACCTGGATCCAGTAGAACCACCTTCGGGACACGGTAAAATAGGAGACTGGCAGCATGAAGAACCTGCTGAAATGACGCAATGCATCACGTCAACATGGAACCAGAACCTAAACAGGAACCCTGTGGAGTCCCGGCCACGAAGACCCGAGGCTTCTCCAGAGGCGTTCCTAATAAAGCGCTCGCTGAGTCACATGTCTGTCCGTGAGCGTATCAGGCATAAAAGCAGTAATGATACTGTGATGCAGATTTTCAACCAGGCTCTGTTTGTTCCACGGGGCTCGATAATCCTCCGCACAAACAAAAGGCTTTATAAGTCTGTCATGTCCCACAAAGACAAATTGTAGGAAGTTGGAAGTGCTGCTCGGCGTTTGTTTGTTTAAAAACTCCTGACGCCGTGTTTCCCCCCCTGCCAGCGCTCTGCCCAGCACTTTAATATCATAATATATTCTGTGTAATCGCCGCTGGAGGGGGCGTTGGGGGGGGTGAGGCAAAATGAGAGTGGGAACGAAAGCGGGAGATGAAGTCCAGGCGAGTGATAGGGAAACGGGGGGGGGGGGGGGGGGGTTGTACCAGACTCAGGGGTGAAAGGACAACTTGGCTACAAGGATAGAAAAGAAAACGAAATGGGGGGAGAGAAAAATGACCAGGTGTTATATGTTATAAAGCTTAGTGAGTGCAGTGTGATTACGCGGTGAGCGGGTGATGACCAGCACGACGCCACAGGATCCCGATCATCTCAGGGTCATCGGGGGGGGCACAGCTCTGTCGGGGAGAAGAAAACCAAAGCAATCAGCTCGCGTCAGGTACAACGTTAAGAGCTAGAATCTCCCGTTCGAACGCAACATCCGCTTCATCACCACGTCTGCTCAGAGTCTGAGAGTCGTCGGGGGGGGCACACAACACGGGGGGGCCGAGGCCCTCACGATTCGCCGTGGACTTTACCGCTGAGCCCTCCGGCGTAACACGTCCTCGTCAGGTGGGTCGAACCGAGTCCAGGGGCCCCGCCCACAGGGATGTCGTTGCCTTGGTGACCAAAATCGGGAAAAAAAAAAAAACCCGTGGCGCCTTTCAAGTTCTCATCCTTCAACTTCCCATCTGATAACCTTCATCGCACATTCATTCACATGCGATTGTGTCTTTAGCACGGCGGCACGACAAAACCTGGATGAAATCTGGATTTGTGAGTTCCTGATTTTTGTTTGATAATTTGTTTGTTTGCTTGAGAAATCTGCTGCAAGGCATTGTACTGTGAGATTTCTGATACTCTGCGTCCAAGAATCGCTGACTCCGTCTGATACTGAAGAAATTAGCCATTCAGAGTAAAATAATAATTAGGATAAGCGATGAATCTTTTGTCATTCATCAAGCAGAAATGCCAATGTGAGTAATAGCTTATTCTCTGTTTTATATCACTATAAATGAAACCTCTCCGCCTCTTTAAACCGCCAGTCGGACATAACAGGCAATTTTGGAAATGTCACCTTCAGCTGTGGGAAATTAAAACGGACATTGTGCACTTTTTTATTGACATTCTACGGACTAACCCTTTAATCGGTACATCCAAGAACTGTAGACTGAGAATCAGCCACAGATCTTATCCTGTGTCGAACCTGCAGCCAGACACATCCAAATATCCCCTCTGGTCTCCGACGGCGGCGAAGAGACCCAACGCCACTCTCACTGTTACGTTCAGGTACCCCCTTAGAAGTCTGTGCATAAAACAGACAGGGACCGTTCAGAGAAATAAACCTGGTCTGCCAGAAACAACTAATCTGCAGCCAGCACATTTAGAAGGAGACAGAATTGTGACTGGAATATATATTTCCTATTGATGTAAGGAGGAATTGTTATATTTTCATATTGGTTTCTCACTGAATCATCTGATCCTGCATTGAATCAGTTTTCAGTGACTTCAGTATTGTTAAACTTTTTTTATATTAATATTGAGACTCTGGCGGCACCTCGGTCCGGGTCCTTGTCTGGTTTAAAGCAGAATAAAACCTTCATGATGACAGACGGGGGCCCCGGATGCGAGCGTCGGTCCCTCGTCCGTCGCCACCGGTTAGTGTCGTGGTCCGTGAACATGACCTCCAGGCTGCGGAGGAAGTTTCTCCCCGTTGAACCTGGTGCCCTCCGCCACGATTCCACGCCGCCCCCCACAGCAGCGGCGACCCGTGCATTTATGCCGACGCAGCCCAGACCGCCGTCTCCTCCTGCCGAAGCAATAAGCTAAACACCCCCCCACCCCCACTCCAGGGCCTCGTGCCTCCAAAACCAATAAAACCGGGAGCAGGCCGTAATGAAATGGCCGATTCGGGGGGGACGGCGCGAGCCAGAGTCCACAATCAATAAAGAAGGAAGAAGCTTTTCTTTTTATTATTTCTCCTGACTAAACTATTTGCACTCAGAGGACCCCGAGCCTTGGATGAGCCCCCCCCACCCCCCCTCCAGGAAACAGCTGGCAGGAGGTGCAACCTCTCCTCTCCCCCTGCAGCTTCTTCTACCTGCAGCTAAAGTGGCGATGTCAGCTCCATGGGGTAATTGTTGGTTTGTTTTTTTAATTCCGTCTCCATCTTTGCTGCGATGGGGGGGGGGGGGGGGGGGGTTGTCGCTGCTTCTCCCCATCCATCAGTCAGACACTGTGGCTGCTCCTCATACCTTTTTTTCGGGGGGGGGGTTCTTGCGATGCAGTTTCAAGTCGAGTCATTGCAATTTAATTTTTTTTTTTTTGCAGTGTCTCATCCATGTGTCTCAGCAGGACTTAGACCTGAACCTTTGTAGAGTCTAGAACAAAATAATGCAAAAAAAACCAAATAAAAATAAATTACAATTCATTGTTTTCAAATAAGCAACCCAATAATGTGTAAACTGGTTAAAAAGTAGCTCAACAACAACATTAAAAGGCTTTTTAAACGTGCGTCTTCATCAAAATCCATTCGTATGATGTAATGTTACAATTAACAAAATATATCCTTATTCTTTTTTTTTTTAACTTAAGTTAGAGTGTAAAACTTTTCTCTTTAACTTTTCCCCCTAAATACTCCATATGAAACATGTAGATTGAATTGCAGTGCAGAAACAATAAAAACCTACAATTGAAATATTATCAAGCAGAGAGACGGAGCTTCCAGGTGGGGGCGACACTAACATCCACCACTGCGTAGAAACATCAAGAAAACGCACGCACATCCACACACACACACACACACACACACATAGGGCTGAACTGAGCATGATCCACCTTCTGTGACCAGCTTCTCAAGTTGCTATAGAGGATTTCTTCCATCTGTTTTCCTGAAAAAACTTAAACGTGCTCCTGTGGTTTCCTGCAGATGTTACGATGATTGTGTATGTCATCATAACATCTGCACCATACATTCATGCTATGTGTGTGTATGCCACCGTACGAGGAGGCGTCCCCCATTTGTCCCGGATGGCGAAAAAATGAAACGCGACGAAACAATAACGTATTCGTTCTGCTTCTTGTTGTCCTCCAGAACCCGACCCGCTTGGGCTGACACGACCCCCCCCACCGGTCAGCAGGATCCCCCCCTAAAAAAAAGCCACACACAAGTCGTCACTCTGTTTTTATGATCTGCTGCCTCTGCGGTTACTGGTGGCGAAACATCTTGGGTTTCGGGAAATACACAGTGGTTGTGGTTTAAAGCTTTACGCGCTAAACAACGTAACTCGCGACGCCTTGTGTGGTCATGACGTGTCCGCCCGTCGGTGTGTGTGTGTGTGTGTGTGCGTTTTTGTGCGCGCAGTGTTTTTTTTTCCAGCCCTGGTGCTGCTGCAGCCCGCCACGGCGTCTTCAGGAGACGGAGCCGACGCCCAGGCCCGCCTGCATCGCTTCGTGCCCCGACTTGGGTCACCTCTGTGGCGCCCCCGGCTAAACGCCACGCTTACTCCGAATGCACGGTGGAAAGATGACGAGACCACGTGCTCGCATTCCTGCGCGTTTCGGTGTGAACTCGCCCGTGCAGCCGCCCGGTGTTGAACGAACATACCTTAAATACAACATTCACCGGGGTGTATTTTAAAGTGTGTGTGTGTGTGTGTGTGTGTGTGTGTGTGTGTGTCTGTTGTTTCTGCAGCTGCACTGTTAACCACTAAGGGAGACAGACAGACAGACAGACAGAGAAAATAGAGTGAGAGAGGAGAGGGAGACAGAACCGAACAGACAGAGGAGGAGAAAAAGAAGAGACGACAGAGTCAGATGGAGCGAGAGAGACAAAAGACGTTAGGGAGAGGGAGAGAGGGAGAGAGGGAGAGAGGGAGAGGGAGAGAGAGGGAGAGAGAGGGAGAGAGAGGGAGAGAGGGGGAGAGAGACAGAGACAGAGACAGAGACAGAGAGAGACAGAGAGAGACAGAGAGAGACAGAGACAGAGACAGAGACAGAGACAGAGAGACAGAGAGAGAGAGGGATGGGATGACAGCAGCGGAGCGGTGAGGTAACGTCTGTGACACAGAACCGGACCACGTAGAGCAGACAGCCACGGCCGCCCAGTTCGGATCGTAACCGCAAATATAAAAAAGATTTAGAAAATGAACGCTATACAAGTCGCTGACGTTTCAGCAGCTGATAATTTAAAAATCCTCTGTCGTTCTGTCAGTGGCTCGTTTCTGTGCCAAAAAAATAAATTAAAAAAGTTTAGTGAGGGTTGGTTTTACAGAGAGGAGCCTAAGTTGATTCACTCCGGCTACGAACCTGTAGCTTCACCACAACCGAGCTTATGCTGCGGATGTTGCACCAGAGACCTGCCCCCCCACACACACACCTCCAGCCGGGGACCTCCGGTGCATGTAACCCCCTCCACCCCTCGCTCGCCCTCCGTCTGCCTCCACGCCGTCCGGTTTATGACGACAAAAAAACCCAACCCGCTGCGTTTTTTCCTGAAGTCGTAAACCGAGACGGCGACAAGCACCAAAGTCAGAGGAACGAAATTAACACAGCATCTCCCAGAAATGACTGAAAAACAAATTTAAAATGGCCTTTTAACTTAATTCCCAGCAGCCGGGAGAACGTTTGCTCTTCATCAGTTGAAACAAAATAAAGCGTTGTTGTTGTTTTGTTTTTCTTTATTATTCATAAGAGCTGACGCGTCCGTCCGGGAGCAGGGGGAATATTACGCAGCCGTCCTGCTCCGCTTTCTAAAATGGAAATGGGCAACGCGTTCTGACATGAATCCGGCCACCGGCCCCAAATACGTCTCCGGTTTTCTCGGCCTCGAGTGCTTCAATGTAAACAAACAAACAAACAAACGACGATCCCGAGCTGGTCAACGAGGGCGTGGAACCTCTCCCCCCTTTTTCTCTGCCACTCACGCTCAACCCACCTCTAGAGTCAAATGCTGGGAAAGCTGCAGGTGGCGCTCGCCGGGGCGGACGCGGCGCCGGGAACCTCCCGGGCCCCGGGCGACGCCCAGGGCAACACCGAGGCGAGGTTCTCTCCGCCGGGCATCTGTCCAGGCGGCGATGACGTCATTTGACCTCAGGTGACACCGACTAAAAGACACCGTTTAAAAGAAAAGAAAAAAAAACCCAGAAGGAAGCGGGGGGGCGGGGGGGGCGGGGGGCGGGGGGGCGGTCATGGGCAGTGGAGGACAGATGTTGGGCAGACGCCGCTCAGGGACGCAGCAACACGCCGGCCTGGCGAGGCCGGTCTATCCTCTCTACCTCTGGGTCCAGACAGAGACGGCCGGGGGAGGCCTGGCGTCCCCCTGCTGCCATCTGCTGGCCATTTCCTGCAATCGCACCGCGACAGAGACCATCAGCTGGGCCGGTATGGTCCACATCTGGATCGGACGGACCCCGGGTGGTGGAGGGGGGGACGACCCGCCTCGGCCGTCGTTATCGGTTCCTAGATCCTGACTCCAGCAGAGGGTCCGGGCTTGTCGTCGCCGGCGCCGCGGCGAATCGTGACATGAATATCGAGTCCAGTTTTTGCAGCTGTCAACATCTGTGTCTGATTCCGGCGTCTTGTCGGTTTAGTTCTTGTTTGTTTAGAGACTCCGGCTGCCTGTGATTCATCAGTAATTAAGGCCCAAAGGCATCATACATGATTTTATACAAAGTTTATTAAATAACATGATGAGTAAAGGAAAAAAACAAGAGTTTTGTCTCTGTATCTTATGTATTTTAATTAATGTAAAACAAATCGTGTTTTTAGGGATTTTTTTTTTCCTCTGCAAGTCCAGTGTCTCCCTCCTTTCTCCCTTTCAGCTGCGCTAATAAAAGGACGATGCCATCTTATGGTGAGGCACAATATCCACAGATGATGACCTTGGGATGTGGTTGAAAGCTCTGGGAAAAGCCCACACCGGGAGTGGAACTTGAGTTAAGCTCATTCTTTCAAACCGTCCTACAATGGGCCAAGCTCGGGCATTCGTCTGTGACGGTCGACGAAAACAACCTCGGCTCAAGGTCAACTTACTCAGTCGTTCTCGGGCTTTTGACCACGGTGAATGCGTACGTTCAAGTCTTTTTAATTTTCAAACATGTTTAGTTTTGCTCTCTGTGTCACGTAGCGGGATGAACAATGTTTCATGAAAACCGTCCAAAAACAGCTAGCAGATGTGGATCAACGTGATTAGGTCATGTTTTCCTGAGAATCAAATCATGGGAAAACTTTCTTCTCCTGAATGCAACTCAGATGAAGTCGTTTAAAATTCCCTCATGTTACTAAAGTGATCAGAGCAGCAGGGAGACTCTGGTTTACTTCGTCCGTAGTTTGTGTTTTCTACCTGTCTTTTCCAGCCGGTTTGAAGTTTAAAGCGAAAAATATATATATATAGCTGAAAGAGTCGAGTCGGAACTCGTTCGTTTCAGAGAGGACCAGGACATCTACCACCACACACACACACACACACACACACACACATATACTTTAACTCCGGCTCAGATCAAACTCAGCTTCAGGTGTTTTTCCTAGAGACGCTGGCAGGTCTGAGGTGTTGGTTGCTTTTACTCTGTGTCACCCCCCCAAGAAAAACCCCAAAAAAACCCAAACAGGCGACGTCTTTCAAGAACCGAAACCTTAACCACCATACCGTCGTCGTCAGGCCAACCGCGAACCGAGAGAGCGTCAGGCCTTCTGACCAGAGCGCCTGGACTGACGATTCGTTGCTAACAAAGTTTAACAACAAAGCTTTCGAGCAACAGCGCTTTTCATAAATCCTCCTGAGTCCGGCTGACGGGCCACAGCTACGGGTCTGAACACTGAGATTCTCTATCGCCGTAGTTTCTTTGTTTTTCGTATTATGACTGAATTCTCTCTTCCCCCTGTGGATGTTGGACTCATTTTTTCCAGCAGCTTGACGCGGTCGCTCGTTTTTCGGGGGGTTTTGTCTGTTTTTTGTCTGTTTTTTGTTTTCTGCGCCGTGGACGAGTTTAGACGTCTGAAGTCTGAGGTCTGACTCGCCGAGTCTGATTCACGGTCGAGATCCGTCCGTCGCGGTGAAACTGCTCCTGTATCATTGTGAAACCCTCGGACCGGGCGAAGACACTGTATCATGCCGTATCCCTGGCGTCCGGCACGTGCCTCCGTCTTCTGTCAAAACTAAAAAAAAAACATAAATCAAACAAAATAGAATAAAGGCCGGCGTCCGTCACTGGGACCGGTCTGGCGGCGTCCAGTGGTCACGTCGAGGGGAAGGTGAAAACAAAGAGACGCGGCGGCGGAGGAAAAGATGTCAGAGCTGTTCGCTTCATGATTTTTTTTTTCCTGCATATGTGTGAAGCACCTGTTACTCTGTGGCGGGGGCCGGGGTCGGGGGGGGGGGGGGGGTGAGGGGGGTTTCCCCCTCCAGCAGGATGTTTAGAGCTGAGAACAGGAGGTTAAGTTCCCCTCGCCACCTCTTCACCTCTGCCTCTCTCGACCATTTTCTCCATTTCCTTTGCTTCTCTCTCTCTTCATTGTGCTCGCCCCCCTACATCCCATCCACCTTGGCAACGAACATCCGACCCCGGACTCTCTCGCACGACGATCCCGGCGCTGTTTCCCCGTTTTTCTCTCTTTTCCCTCCCTTCCTTCGTTGAGCCCTCCGAGGTCGTGGCCGTCGGCGGGTTCGGTATATGGGTGGAGCGCAGCCTCGGCGTCATCAACGTTCTCGTTGTCCGTCCATCTGCTGGGGACCAAAACACAGTCATCGCGACCCGGTTCGGTTTGAATGAGGGATTGGAGCGCCGCTCGCCGTCGTCACCGGGTCAAGGGGGAGGAGAGTTTACACTGTCCCGCCGAGGATTCCTTGACGTTTATCAGTTGGTGATCAAAAGGGAAAAAATCATTGCAGACTGTGGTGTTGAAACCTTAAGCTGTTCGCACTACTCAGGGCTGCAAATCATTTAATGTGCTCCAGACCTTTTATCCCTCTGAAGTTTGCTTCTTTAAAAAAGAAAGAAAGGAAAAAAAGAGACCAGATTCGCCTCCCACCGCCGGAAGATTAATGGAGAAAACCTTTCTCAAGCGACCTTCTTGGGGGACGGTCGGTCTGAAGTTTCTCAGCTGTAAAAAAGACCTGAGCACACGAAACGTGTTGGAAATAAGGAAGAAAACATTGGAATCCTGGACCTGCGGTTCTGGGAAGGGTAGCGTCCGTCTTTCGGGTCGGCCCACCACCGGTTTCCAGAGGGACATTTGTGGCCCCCAGAGGATGAGGAGGATGATCACCTGAGCTTTTCTTGGGGGCTATATAGCCATGAGGTTGTTGTCTTCAGGTTACGTCCCCTGTGAAATCTGGGGCACACGGTCACGTCCCCCCTCAGGATTAATCGTAATAATTCCTGTTACTTTCCATCCGCTATCATCAGGTTAAATTTTCATTTTGTCCAATACCTTTGTTCGCGAACCAAACGCCTGCAAAGCTTGACGTCCCCGTCGGCCTCGGCTGAACTTTGTGTTTGATGCTAATCTGCAAATCTAATATGCTGATGTGGGATGACTAATGAGACGGACGCTGTATAAGTTTAACACTGGCACATTAGCATTGTCACTGTGCATATGTTAGCACGCCAAGGCTTAGCTGGTTGTGCCTCGGTTACGGCGTCCCAGTGCCCGGAGTCCCATTAGCTTCAGAACCCCGCGGTACTCAGCAATGTCGGTTTAAAACTTTATTTTACTTGGAGCTGATTCTTAGTATGAACGACAAAGAAATCGTGGCAGACGTTTCACTGTAATATCATTTTGTGTTTCCATCTGGGTAAAAGTTTGGCGTATTGTGAAAACACCACACACAGCGATGGAAATGAATCCAGGAATTTATTGTCATATCTCTGCGAATGTCTGTTATATATCATATTTTGTAATTGTATTCAAATCTCATCAGTAAACGAAAACAAAACTGACAAGAAACGCTGCTTCTTTTCTTTTTATTATACATGTCATCACAGTCACCAGAAGAGACCTAAACGAGTCCAGTGTCCAATACTGTACAGTTACAAAATAAACTGCCGCCATGACTCCAGGTCACACACTGTGGTCTGGTGGATCTCTTGGCTTCAGTAAAGTAGCAATAAAAACCTGGATCTTTCTAGAGGCCCTTATGGCCTCTAAACCAGGGCTTCAATTGAGACCAAACCTGAGCAAAATACCAGTTGATTTAACTTTAAATTGCTACGACTTTATTACTTGCTGCCTGCTGCCCAAACCAAACGGTGTTTAAGTCATTTGGTCGGGAGCAATGAAATGTGAAATGGGAAAAGTGGGGACTGAAAACATCTCAGCCTCAGGAGAGGATCCACAAACTGAAGAGAGACTCTAGTTCCCTCGCACTGCCGCAATTTAAATTTTCCGTCGCTTTCTCTCTATTGTTATCAAACAGAAACTTTGATCCCTGTTTCTTTTACTTTTACAGTATTACAGTAAAACAGCTGCCGCTTCTTATCTCATGGATTCATTCTCAGAAAGGTGTGGACTCGAGCCAGATACAAGTACACATGATGACTTGTTTAGACCTCAAAAGCATAGTATATGATTTGGAGCTTGACTTATGACTTCAGTCTCATAAATGAAGATTTACTGTACTAGCAGAACAATGACTTGTTCCCCTCTCTCGGTAGAAAAACATCTGTGGGATGTTGGAGCCACAGGCAACAGATGATTGGATCATTGCATTCAGAAGTAAGGACCCTGCTGTGGTGGGCAACATGAAAAGCACTCAGCTCAGAAATTACACATGACTGTAAACATGTCAGAGGAACATTGCACCCAGCCACAGCTGATCGTTTTAAATGATATAAAGTTCCTCTGAAATAATAACTACACATTTTAAAACAGATTCTCTTTATATTTTATGTACACATTTTAATCTGTTTAAACATTTAAAATGGCAATAAACCTTGTGAAGCGTGCATGAATAAAGGGGACTTTGGTTGGGATCTGCTGGTATTGACTTGGGGATCGACTTTGACATATTGGTCTTGATGTAGGACTTTACTTGAGACCTGTTGGTCTTGGGCCTTAAGTTAGGACTTGTTGATATTGACTGGAGACTTGACTGGAACCTTGCTGGTCTTGATTGGGGACCTGACTTGGGATTGGGCAGTCTTGACTTTGGACTTGTTGGTCTTGTCTTGGAACTTAAGTTGGGACCTGTTGGTGTTGACTTGAGACTTGACTGGGGACCTGACTCAGGATTGGTAAGTATTGACCTTGAATTCGACTCACGACTTAGTAGCCTCTGTTCTAACTCTGGGACCTGCACCTATTTTTGGGGGCATACTAATGTTTGGGGCTTTAATATAGATACCATCAAGTTTAGAATTTGATGGTATCTATCAAGTTCCATCAGGTTCTAAATATTATATTCATTGATTGATTATATCTTTTCTGTTACTTTGCAGCAGAATAAATGGGCTATTGTCTTGGTGACAGCTAAATAAAATGGTATATATATATATATATATATATATATATATATATATATATATATATATATACTATCTTATTTATATCAATGGTCGGATAGGTAGTGGTTTCCTTGCACTGTAAAGGGCAGATGCAGCAGCAGACCGAAAAAGGTCCTTATTACACTGCTCCCCAAAGGACTAGTCAGCATAACCTGTAAGTACTCAGTGTAAGAGAGGCAGAGTTTTGAAATTTTTGTAACTTTGCCAAATAAGTTACTAAAACTTCAGGACCATCCGTTACTCAAGACAGTCACATCTCCAAATTCCCAAATATACTTTCCAGCTCCCTGTTGAGGCTTTAAAACCCAACCTTAAATCTTTTTGAGGGGAACAAAACAAAATAAAATTGGTCATTTTGCTCTTGTCGGGGTGGGGATACTACTAAATCTCCTTTGGACCATTACGGGACATTAAAGCTTCCAGATTAATGAAATGCTGTCAGCAGAGGCAGCTGCTCAGGTTTTATCATCGCAGGCAGTCAATGAGTAATTGATAACAGGTGCATCCTGATGGCTCGGTGGGAGAAAAGGGTGTGGAGAGTTAACACCTCCGGGACTGGGCTCAAGTCTGGCTTGTCGCTCCCATCTTTCTCAACCTTTAACAGTTTTAACATGATATAGAACCAAATGACAAAGGGCCTTTTAATCCACTCACGACTAGCGCCAGGACGTCAGGTGGACGTCAGGTGGATATGGCTTCAAATGTTCCACACCAAAACACAAAAGATATTTTGAGCCAAACTAAAAATCAGATAATGACTTTCTGTCCTTCTTTGTTTCTTTCTTTTGTGTTCCAATGGGACCGATGCTTTGGCTTGACCCCAGGTCTGACAAAGCTCAGCGACAGGACAGTGGTTTTCGAAGACACCCGAGTGACCTTTAGCAAAGCGGGTTAACGGCTGACTTTTGATTAGAAGGTCACAAATTCATTTTCCCCCAATCGATGGCATGTCCATAAACAGTTTTGTGTCCTGATGTCCTGCGTGATTAAACGTAGGTGATTACATCGGGGCTGATTCGCTTCCTCTGCACTGCAGATAATGTCAAGTAAAGGTCTGTACAGTTCAGAGGGCTCATTACAGATCATGATATTAGCTCTAAAAACACAGTAGCACATGATTCAAGCAACTGTTGCAACTGAGCATCAAAGTGGGCGGATCATCCAATCAGACACATGAGTATTTGTTTGCTGCTGCTGTTTGGTTCTGGTTTTGGTCACCGCTGAATTGCCGGGTCAGCCATAACAGCTTCTAGAAAGTTCCAAGTTTTTTTGTTTTTTTTTCAAAGCTTTTTTATTGCTGTTCGTTCTGAAAGCCAAAAGAAGCAGCAGACCACACAACCAGAGCCATGACTCATCGCCAGGAGACGCAGCATCGTGACAGCTCCAAGAGGCTCCCGGAGGCTTCCAGGTTTCTGGGCTCCAGGTTTGCCGAGCAAAGAACTCGAGACGGACCCGAAACCGACTGTGCACAGGCTCTTTCCAACACATACCAAAACACAACACACCTGATAAAGGAAAAACATTCAATCAGAGCATTTGAACAGTAACTGTGAGGTAACATTTCCATGAGGTTTAATTTCCCTGCGATGTGATTCTCTCAACTAAGGCATGAGGAGAATTTTCATGGCTCTGTCCCGGCAACTCAGAGCAGTCAAAGATGGTGGTCCTGGCTAAATATCAAAACAGTCAAAGCTAGCTTGACACACCCTTTGCCTTCTTCAGTATTTAGCCAAAAATGACCATATTTTCCTCATCCAAAACTTCCTGGGAATTTTTCACTACTGGAAATTAACGACCCGAGACTTATAGTGTAGCCCGGTCCGCTGGTTCTGCTTTTATTTCTCCTCCAGTGCACCCAATCTGGGGGGCGAGTCCCTGAGCCTAAATTTTGGTACTGCTCATGGGGTTGGTACTAAACTAAGTTCCAGGTGCCCTGTGTGTGTGTGGGGGTGCTAACGTCTAACTGCAGCGCCGATGCAGGATATCTGAGGGGTGCGTTTTGTTCCTGTAATCCGTGCACTGTGCGTCCTGCGTTTTTTTGGCGTACGTGGTCCATTTTATTGCATTCCCCTGTAATGTCTAGGTTGCCTTGGTCATTTTCTGAATCATGAAACATTTCCAGTAACAAGCCATGTGCTTTTTCCACTAAGGCAGCACCACCAAACATGACAGTGCTATTCGTTTTTGTTTCTTTTTTGTTTTTTTAATGCATTTTCTCTTGCAGGGGGAGAAAAAAAAGGCTCAGAGATGATTGCGACGATTGCTCCACCAGATTCTTCACCTGAACCTCCCTGTCTTTTGACTGAGGAGTCAAACAGGAACCATTGCCACCGTTCTGTTGGCCTCTTTACCAGGATATCAATATCAGAAGCATTTTCTCACAAGTGAACTGCCCTCGCCTCTAAAACCGTCCACAGAAATTCAGATTTTTTTTTCATTTATCTTGAGCAGTGTGTTGCCCTCTCGGTGTCGGCACAGAACGTCCACACATTCCGGCTTGTAAAACACAGTGGAAAAGAGAGACAGACAGAACCGGGACCTCGGAGGTTCTTACGGGTTCGTGTTACGGGAAGCTCCAGGTTATGGGTCATTAGCTTCCCATAGAGGAGAAAGCTAATGGTCCCGTGATCTGTATAACTGCAACTTCTCTTGGATGGAAAAAAAAAAAAAAGTTTCCAGTGGACAAAGTCTCTTTGCAGCATTAAAATTTCCTCTGATATGTATTTGGCAACGAAAATTTGTAGAATAAGACGGAATTTTGGAAGGAGGTTTGGTTGAGAGGTGTTAACAGCACACAAACAGATGTTTATGTAGTCATACAAACATATCGTGTGTGTGTGTGTGTGTGTGTGTGTGTGTGTGTGTGTGTGTGTGTGTGTGTGTGTGTGTGTGTGTGTATGTGTGAGTGAGCATGTGCATGTCCACCACCATCGACCAAACAGAGACTTCGTATGAATATGGAAATTTCCTTCTATAGATGTACCATACTTTGTTAATATAACTGTTTGTGTGTGTGTGTGTGTTCAGCTTCTGCGCACATACACACACACTCTCACACACACACACAGCTCTTCTCTCATCTTTTATACGTCTCTGCCTCCATCCCCTCTCCTCTTCCTCCTCATCTTTCCATCGTTGTTTACGACCTTCACCGGCCCCTCTGATCGGCCATCTTTTCTCCTTCCTGTCATCGTTTATGTTTACTTTCCCTGTAGTTTGCCCTTATTTACTGTATTTCCTAGACCTTTGCCTTACAGCTACGAGAGCAGGAAACCAGATAACAGAGGTAAAACAGATGTAGCAGGAGAGGTCAAGAGGCCTTTGACTCATACACTGGACCTCTCTGTAACTTAAGAATGAAAATAAATAAGATAAACATATAGATTAGAGATGTTTTAGTAAAACAGATAAACAAAGGATATATAGTAAAGTAATTGACCCAGAAATGAACACAAGGTTTCAGCACCAATTAGCTGATGACTAGCATATAAAACGAAGGAAGGGGTGTGTGTGTGTGTGTATGTGCGTGCGTGCGTGCGTGTGTGTGTGGTCTATCTATAAACCAGCCAGGACTGTAAACAGATCTGATCCCAAAGAGACTGTCGGGGTCAAACGACAGTGAAAACTGAACGAGTGCATAATTTTGTCCCTTCTTCCTTCCTGTCCACTGTCTTTCTTCTGGGCTGGAAGCGACACAGCGAGGCTCAACTGTACCGCAGAGAAGTGTGTGTGTGCGTGTGTGCGTGTGTGCGTGTGTGTGTGTGTGTGTGTGTGTATGTGTATGTAAGTGATACCTTGACCTTAGCCATGACTCTTCTTCTTGTGCTGCTATTGCTCACACATTAACCTGACGTCACTGCTGTTTACTACTGCTTCCTCCTACTGTGTGTGTGTGTGTGTGTGTGTGTGTGTGTGTGAGTGTGTGTTGCTGGGAGAAAAACAGGAAAGGACACGTACACGTAGGACATGAGGGAAATGTAGTAAGGTATAAAACTTACAGTGTCACATCTTAGTCTCTTAAATCAGCTTTTATAGTTTTTTTTTTTTCTCTGGATAAAATATGCGTGTTTGAAACAGACATTTAGCAGAAAAGTTTCTACATTTTATACTTTTTTTAACGACCCACGTTCCCCACTGGAATGAATTAGTAATTTTCAGTGGAATCAATCATCTTATAGATGATTTTTTTTTTTTTTAACCGTCATCACATGTTGTTATAATTGGCTCTGGTGCTTTTAATTATTAATTAAAGGCCCTTGAGAATCGGAATATTGAGCTTATTTTTTTCCATCTCTTTATTATAAGGATGGTAATGAATCTGTTTCATGTGATAGGTTAAAGATTATTTAATTTTAATTCAGGGTTTTGAATGATTTAGAAAAAAACTGATATTGAGCTAAGTCAGTTTTATTTATGTAAGATCTCCTGGAGTTCTGGTTTCGTCTGCCTTTGCTCTTTGCTGCCACATAGGGATTCGAACCCGTGATGAAACCCTCCCCATCCAGAAACCTGGAAGCTCCGCCCGGCCGCCGAGGGCCCGAGGCCATCTGGGAGCAGAGAAATCTAAGCAGCTAAATTCGCTCATCATTCAGTTTATTATTCACACCTAAGCTCTTCCTTTTTATTGGTCCTTAGTGGTGTCATGGGAAACACCTGCCCAGCTGCGTTTCGGCCACATGTAGACAAGGTAAACATTAAAGGGTGGGAGGTGGATATTGAAAAAGAAAAGAGTAAAGAAGCATTTTCCCCTGTAGCTGACGTTAGCAGCAGCACAAATCAGGGTCTTGGTCTCCTCATGCCTTCAATGTTTTACCCCACTTTGTCGAATTTGTTCCTGACAAGCCTGTAAGTTTCTGTTAGCATGTTTCCATCCATCAGATTAGCAAAAAAACATTCTTGACTTAATGCGCTTAACACAAAAAGTCACGTTACGCACTGATCTGATTTAAAAACAAATATACTGAAAAAAGTACAAGTGCCACGTGGCCCCGGATGGGATTTAAATTACAGGAGGACCATTGGTAATTTGGACTTTAGTTACAACTCGTGCTCCGAGAACCTGATTTAAAATCACTGACCAGGGCAGGTAATCTTAAAATCAACCGCCTCCCGTAGAGAAATAAATTAACGGAGCATACGAACACCATTTTATTTACTTTCTGAGAAAAATATGCACATTATGGTTTTATTTTCTTACGCAAATGGATGGAATTCAAATTTCCAAGAGAAATTAAACAAAAGATGAACTAAATGCAATGAAAATTGGCAGCCAGGGGGCAGAGATCGACTGGCCGAGCGTCACGGCCCGAACCGGCACTAATGTTCACCGGTAGCCGCACAGGTGAGGTGGATGTCGCTGAGGGGACCCGGCTCCCACCTCCAGGGTCTCCCAGGGACAGTTTCCCCCGTCGGGTCAGGACGGCGCAGCGCGGCCGCCGTCGTCCGGGCTGAGTCCCGGCGGAATGTCTTTTTATAATCTGTATTTATTTATTTATTCAATTTTTATTTATTTTTGTCCTCTTCAAAGCTTCGAACGCGGCAGTTTACCGCAGGAGTCGGCGCGAGCGATGACCTCTGCAGACGCGAGACGTCAAGACGGAGGCAGCAGAAAATGACAGAGTGAGAAAGCCGTGGACAGACAGACGGGGAGAGAGCGAGGTGCCCCTGTGTCCCTGGTCACACCAGCGGGTAACCACACACTTCATCCCATGGCTCCAGACTCACACACTCACACACTCACACACTCAGACGCACACACAGACTCACACACTCACACAGACGCACACACACACTCTCTCTCACGAGCACCAGGCCAATGATATGTTGGGAAACGTTGCGAGGGGGAAACCTGAGAAGAGGAAAACTGAGCAAAAGGAGAAAAACAATAACTAACTAAAAACGACCAAAAAAAGATGGTCGCTCCGTCTCCGTTCTTTCTTCTTCTCTTTTTTTTCTTTCTTTTTTCCTGCTCCTCCACCTCCGTTCTTCCGGGGCCCCTCCGTCCTCGTGGGTCTCTCATCACGTACCTGAGAGTTAAATCCGGCCTGGTACCAGAATGGCGGCCGGGGGGGGGGGTTGACCTTTTGCCCTGTCGTCTCCACCAACCAACGACTGCCCTTGGATGTGGTTTGATTTTTTTTTCCCTTTTCCACGGAAAAAATGGACAATGAGCACGAAAGTGGTAAAGCTGAGCTGAACATGAGATAAGGACGAAGTCAGAGCTGATGTTCTTTTCCCCGTTTGATCTAATATCCTTCCTCATCCTACTTCTTCCCTTTTTTTGGACGGAGCTTCTATTTTATTTTTTTTTTCATTTCCCTCGAGACTATTTTGTCAGCGGCGCTGAAGCGTTTCCGAATATTCCCCGATTTCATGATTTCGTGCTCTTTTGGGCTCTTTCCCGTAGTGACGACTTTGCCATTCTTTACACCGAAATGACACAAAAATCTGAGAAATTTAAATATTCATTGGCCGGTGGTCGTAAAAGAATTATATAATTCAGTCGTCCTTGTTTCAGTGTCTGAGGAGCAATTAAGTTTAATAATGAGCCTTCAAATGGACGCACATGTGTTTATTTCTTCTCCTTCTTCTTCGTCCTCTTTCTTTCGACCTCTTTTTCCTCTCTCTGGCTGAATCTTGTTCTTTGCAATCTTGTTCTCCCCTCCCTCTTTCTTTCTTTCTTTCTTTTCATGTTTCCCTTTTTTCTTTTTAGTTTTTCTGTCACCATTAATTTCCCTTCTCTTCATCTACCCCCCCCTCCATCACTCCCCTCCCTCCCTTTCTCTTTGTCTTCTTCTCTCCGTTTCCCACACTCCTTTTTTTTTCTCTCTCCGTCTGCTGGCGGCCATGTGCGATGCCTACTACGGCGTCATGCTGGGTCACCACGCCACACACACGCGCATACACACACAAGCACACACACAAACACACACGCAGACACACACACACACACACACACTCCCACGCGGCGTCAGTGCCTGTTATAGTGACAGCACCGCGGACAAAAAAAAAACCAACAACAGACAAATGTATAAAAATGGGCTGAATTTCTGTTTAATTTTAGGAGATTTCCACATCGGGCGCTGCTCTCATAAAAACCCGGTGTTTAGACATGCACGTAGGTTTAGGAAAACCAGGGAGGCCAGAAAGATAAATGGACTGAATTATAACAGAAAGTTTTGGAGCCGTCCGTCCCCAAATAGCACGGGTACTTTTGTCACGGGTTTAAATATAGACGCCGGAGACCACGGAGATGCCGACAGGCCCTAAAAGCGTCCCCGTCTGTTCTCTCACGGGCTGCACTCTCTCATTTGGGTCTCATTCTTCATTCTTCTCTCGTTTGCGCCGCTTTTCCCACGTTTTTTTTTGTTTTGTTGTTGTTGTTGCTGGTGTTGTTGGTTTTTTTGTTGTTTTTTTTTCTCGACATCATTTTCTTGGGGGGGGGGTCATCGTCCCAGGCGCTCTGAGCGGGGTCGGAGGGAAAAAGAAAGGGAAAGATAGAATCTAGCCCCCCCCCAAAAAAACGGAGAGAGATTCCTGTGGTGGAATAAAAAGAGGAAAAAAATCTAATTAGGAAATGTGAAAAAATAAAAGTCTGAGCAAGATGAATTACAAGAATAAGAAATTAAAGTATGAAAAGAGATTGCAAAGATGAGGAAGGAGGATCATTTCTTCATCCTCCTCCTCTCCACCGATCTCCATGAAATCACTAAATTGCTTTTATTTCATCACTATGCAAGAAAAGCTTCTGGACCGTGTGAATCAGGGTGTGTTGTTTTAGTAAAACAAATAACGAACTGACCAAAACCTCAGCCCGACCTTAAACAAAATGTTTGAGCCCTGTTGTAAAAACGAGAATGAGCCAGCGTCTCAGATGTTTTCTGACATTTCGAGTCTTTTAATCTCCCGTTTATTCGAATTTTCTCAACATTTGCCATTTTTTAAAATGTTTAATACTTTTCTAATCATTGTTTCTTGTCTTCACTTTATCTTCATTATCCCCCATCTGTCTTTATTTTCCTTTCCCTTCACTTTTGATTATTTGCTCTCATGCCAGATCCAATGTTTTCCTATGTTGTCAGGCATGTTTTTCTCAATTTCCCATCATTTCTAACGAACGTATCCAGCTGTTATCTTAATATATAGGTTTTGGTTGTTTTTTTTTTTCAATTCATCATGTTCTGCTGCGTTCTTCAAAGCACTAAAGAAAACTTTAGGATAAATAGTTCATGAATAAATAAAAAAAGTAAAAGTAAAAAAAAGCAGAAACATGGACAGTCACACAGTCGGAGGCAAATGACTAGAATAGAGTAAACTGCACTTCTCTCCTCTGCATTCCTGCTGACTCAGATTCTGGCTCCCTGATTGGCCGGTTCGACTGTTTCCACGGTGATAGATGGGTTCCACCAGTCAAGGTTAGCGGTTAGGCCTGCCCGGGGTCTGAACCCGCAACCCACAAGCCCTTCAAAGCCAAGGCCACCAAACCAGCCAACCGCAGAGGTTTAACACCCACACCTTGGCTCCCGCTGAGGCCGGGGGGGTTGAGAGAAGGACAGTTAGCAGGAAAGGGGGGGGTGATTCACTCAAAGCTCTTCTCATTTTATTCTACTGTTGAACAGCATACGAAAAAAATAAATTAAAAGTTTAAATCCATGTGACAGGACAAGACTTTTACTGGCCACAGGTGTGGGGGGGGGCAAAGAAGTCAGGGGTTTGAACCCCCCCCCCCCACACACACACACACACACACACAAACACAGCACCGCCTTTCCCTGCTCGATTGTCCCCGTGACCCCTTTAATTTGACGGCGAGTTAACATATGAGTCTAATGTCTGAACAGGCAAGGTAAAGAAAAACAATATAAAGGGAGAGAGAGAGTGGGATTATCTGCACAAATCTCTGTGATAAATTTATAATCTCGATCATCAATCATCATCTAGCTTAATAATGGAAGTGAGTCGACTGTAAGGTGGCGAATAGCTCAACTCTCTTACCAGGTCGTCCTATAAACACATTCTCCCCTCGTGCTGCAACCAGCAGCCAGAAGAGGTTCAAAAAAGGAAAAAAAGCCTTTCACAATAAAAGTCTGACCCACACCGACCAACCTCTCCGGGCTTTTTCCAGTGTTCCCTCATGACAACTGTATAAATGACATCCGGCAAAATGGAACAGGAATCGAAGCCGAGTCACATGAAATGATGAAACTGATGCCAAAAG
>CM029111.1:17781713-17826713 GCA_016859345.1 Istiophorus platypterus
ACAAGCAGAGGGTGAGGTGTTCCCATAAAAATATACACCTCTTCCTCTCGCCTCTCGGACACACACACACATACACAATCTCACACATGTACAGAAGCACACACACCCTTTCCGAACATCCCAAACTTCCACAGGAGTTTCCTCCTCGTTGCTCGCATTCCTGTCAGTTACCTCAGCAACACTCACAGACACACACTGCTAAACACCCTTTCACTAACTTACACACACACACACGCACACACACGCACGCACACACTGAGATCATGACCCGGTGTAAGAAAACACACACACAAACTTCATACCACACACACACACTTGGTTTTTATAGTCCGGTTAAGGCTTGTAGGCTCAAGGTTTGTGTTCTGCAACCAAAAGGTAATCGAATCTTATGGAAAAGTTAAATTAAAAAATACGGGTAATAAAAAATAAAGGGAAGAAGTGGGAAGAAAATGAATGTTGAGAAAGTAAACTGAATCAAAGTGGCTGGAAAAATGAAAACAGTTGGGTGGAAAAAATAGAGAGGCAAAGGGGAAGAGAGCGATGGGGGAGAGAAGGAAATAGGAAGGTGACAGAGAGAGAGAAAAAAGTTCAGAAAAATTACAAATAACAAAACAGGAGTCAGGAATCGAACTGGTGGGAAAGAAGACAAACTGAAGAAAAAGAAGAGAAAATTACAGGGACTTGGGGGTTTAGAGGGAATGAAACCAGGCTGAAAAAAACAAAAAAGGAGAAATCGGCCTGTCAGAGGGGAGAAGGCCAGAGAACAGTTTTTCCTTGTTCTGAATGTTTTCCTTTTGAGTCCGTCGGCGGTCTGTTTGGGGGGGGGGGGTCCCGTCGGAGCCGAGCTCGTTCAACGTCGGACCTGAACCCAGACAGGAACAGAACCGGGGCAGATCACGGAGGATTACGGCGCCGCACGGACACTGAGGCGATTGTCTCGCTGTGTCCCTCCCTATTCTCTGCCCGTTCTCTCCTCCTCTTTCCCACCCCTCCTTCCCTCCCCTCCCCGTTACTTATTTCCAGCCCGAAGACAGGGAGACGGGAGGCCGGGGAGACAGGAGGCCCCAAGACCGGGAGGCCCGGGAGACAGGAGGCCCGAAGACCGGGAGGCCCAGGAGACGGGAGGCCCAAAGACCAGGAGGCCTGCGAGACAGGAGGCCCAAAGACTGGGAGGCTAGGGAGACGGGAGGCCCGGGAGAGGGGAGGCCTGTGAAACCAGGGAGGCATGGAGACAGGAGGCCCAAAGACTGGGAGGCTGGGGAGATGGGAGGCCCAGAGACAGGGATGCTGGGGAAAGGGGAGGCCCAAAGAGCCAGAGGCCCGGGAGACAGGAGGCCCAAATACTGGGATGCTGAGGAGAGGGGAGGCGCGGAGACTGGGAGGCCCGGGAGGCCTGGAGACGGGAGGCCTGTGAGACCGGGAGGCATGGAGACGGGAGGCCCGAAGACCGGGAGGCCCGGGAGATGGGAGGCCCAAAGACCAGGAGGCCTGCGAGACAGGAGGCCCAAAGACTGGGAGGCTAGGGAGACGGGAGGCCCGGGAGAGGGGAGGCCTGTGAAACCAGGGAGGCATGGAGACAGGAGGCCCAAAGACTGGGAGGCTGGGGAGATGGGAGGCCCAGAGACAGGGATGCTGGGGAAAGGGGAGGCCCAAAGAGCCAGAGGCCCGGGAGACAGGAGGCCCAAATACTGGGATGCTGGGGAGAGGGGAGGCGCGGAGACTGGGAGGCCCGGGAGGCCTGGAGACGGGAGGCCTGTGAGACCGGGAGGCATGGAGACGGGAGGCCCGAAGACCGGGAGGCCCGGGAGATGGGAGGCCCAAAGACCAGGAGGCTGCGAGACAGGAGGCCCAAAGACTGGGAGGCTAGGGAGACGGGAGGCCCGGGAGAGGGGAGGCCTGTGAAACCAGGGAGGCATGGAGACAGGAGGCCCAAAGACTGGGAGGCCCGGGAGATGGGAGGCCCTGGAAACTGGGAGGCCCGAAGACCAGGGGGTCCAGAAACCGGGAGGCCCGAGATCCACAGCGTTTGCAGTGGACTATGGAAAATACAACTGAACACGCTGCAATTACAGTGTTTGTGCTGGAAGGACCTGCGCATTTCGCTGCTTTATCAAGACCTGCCCTGCAGTCCGCCTGTCTCTCCGACGGCCTGGTCGTGGCCTGGTTCCAGTCCAAGGTTCTGCGATGCCACCCGCATCTCCGATTTGTTCAGCAGTTTAACATGTCTGGTGTCGTAGTCATTGACCCCCAGCTCGCTGGCGTAAAAGTGAGCCCACCGCCCAGAGCCTTGGAGGTGGGATCACGAATCGGGCCACCGTCTTCCTGTCTATCAGAGCCACTAAAACGACAAAACGTTAGCCGGCCTGGGCGCCAGTAGTGGGCCGACTGCAGGCTTCGGTATCTGGTCCCATTAGCGGCGCTCGGACCGGCCCCGGGCCAGCGATGGCGCCTCAGAACCAACCTATTGCGTTCATCAAGCCAGGGAAAGCATGGGCGCAACAGATTTCCTCGGAGGTGACTCATTTCCGTCAAGTGTCCTGGCAAGCCACGCCACCGCAATACCAGGAGGCTGGAACTAGCTCAGCTAAATGGAATGCAGCCATTTGCAATGTCGCTAGTTAACCTGCCAAAGGACTAATGAACCATGATACCAGACCAAGTCTTTTTAGAGCGGTAGAGTCGAATCTAGTCGAGCTATTCCTGATGCTCTGTGCAACATATCACGTACATGTAACTGAAAAAGAATGATTTAGTGTCTTTGGAAACTTTGCATCTCTGGAAAAATTCTCAAAAATAAGGCTTTGTTTCACGTTTTTTTTTTTTTTTTAATAGGTGGAACCACTGGTGATCCATTCTGCGTTCAAGAGGTTAAGCCTAAAATATGTGTCCTAAAAATGAGAGTAATACTTTTTTTTTTTGCTCTTTTTTTATTACTTTTTTTTTTAACTGTCGTTGTGAGAAAGGTTTACAGGAAGGCGGCGTGCCTGCAAACAGGAAGTAGTTTTGACACTTATACGGCGCAGTGGAAAGTAAGGCGGACGGGACTAGGTGGAGACATTTACCAACAGCTCTAATCACCCGAGTTCTGATCTCGGCTCACGCCAGGACCGACTACTGTTTGGTTTGTCTTTTCTAATTTTTCCTTATCGTAAATAACCATTATCTGATTGTTTTATTTCCAGTATCTTAAGAAAAAAAAAATACTCACTACTTAAACCTAAACTCATTTCACTTGTCATAAAAACAACCAAACAAACTTGCCTAGAGAGACTTGTTATGTCAAATTCATGATATTCAAACAAACGAAAAAATGAATTTCAAGGTTGTTAAATCACACAACATAATCCACATTTAATAGTTTCCAGACATGAGTCTTTGGGGATGTTTGTCTGGTTGTTCTGAGGTGTGAACTTCTGGAACCGAAGGAGCAAGAAACTCCTTTTTTGTTTGGGGGGGGTGTCAGTTTTTCTCTGTAATTTCAACTTGTTCAACTCATGAGCCAAAGTGCAACCTTACAAGTGTTTATTTTGTGAAATTATTTTATAAAACAGAACAAATCCATTTACAGCCAACCCACATTTTTTTCTTCAAATACAAACAAAAGTAAATCCATTTTCCACAATTAGTGAATACGTAAATGATCCCTGTCAGACAGATTTAGAAGCGTCGAAGTGACACCTCTGGGAAAAACCCGGTTTAGATTTGTCGTTATGTGACTGCTGAGAAAACGTCCTTTGTTTTAATCCAAAAATCTTGTGTGTTTGGTTTTTCTTTTTCTCCTCAGATAATTATTACCAAAGGCCCAGTTATTGCACGACTCCAAAAAAAAAAAACCAAAAAAAAAAACGCCTCTGTCTCTGATGTTCTTTGTGTGTCACAGTAAATAGAAATGGAAACAAGACTTTGTTTGGTGTCAACAGAAAAGAATGTCAAATGCAGATGTAGAAGGTTTTTTTTTTATTATTATTATTTTTTTTAATGCTCCGAGCTTGAACTGCTTCTGCCCCTGCGGCTCCGTCCTCCAGAGGAAAACGTTTGGAAAAAATCTAGTGTTGCTCTGTTTTCAACCATTGGAGGCCACAAGGAACGGTGTGGTAAATATAACTGGTTTCACTGTACAAGATACTCGATTTTTGTTCTGCTGTTTCATGTTTGGAAAAAAAAAAAGTATTGTCTGTCCGACTAATGCGGAACAGATGCAGGATAAATCCTTGAAGACAGACTTCTGCATTTTTTTTTCCAACTGTATACAAAACTATTATAGGATAGATGCTACATAAACAGAGAGCGGGAGAGAAAACCTCTACAGTGGCTACAACTGTCTCATTTTCTCAGCAAAAACAAAACCACAAATTCTTATTTTAATTTCCAGCCATTCGGGTAAATGACACTTGTGTGAGACGGAGAGTTTATTGTTTGCTGGTGTCGATCAATAGAGCAATGTGTAAAAATGCAACCTATTAAAGACCCATCGAGATCTACAAGAGATCATTACAGTTATAGATTTCTTTTCTAAAGCAAGTTTATAATAAAAACACACACACACACACACACACACACACACACACACACACACACACACACACACACACACACACACACAAACACACACACACACACACAAATGGAAACTCACTGCTCCAATGCCTTTTATATTTGAACCATCTTCAAATGAATAGTTTGACATTTTTGGGAAATTTACTTATTCACTTTCTTTAAAGGTGAAAATATTAACACCACTGTCATATCTGTGGGATAAGTTAGAGCTGGGAGGCACTTAGCATAGCTTAGTATAAAGCCCTGTCCAAGGTACAAAAACCAAACCCATCAGCACCTGTAACGTACACAAATTAACTCCCCCTGTAACCACACATTATTGTGCTCTATAGTTTCTGTTTGTTGTATGCATTAAATGCATGAAATACAACATGTTAATCAGTAAGTATTAGAGTTGCTAGATGACAGGCTTTTTGAGAAATCTAGGCAACCCCCCCCCCATTACTGTCTTTATGCTAAGCTATGCTAATCACCTCCTGGCTCCAGTTTCCCACTCAAAACACAGACATGAGAGTGATGCCAATCCTCTTATCGTGCTCTCAGCAAGAATGCAAATAAGCATATCTCCTAAAATGGTAAAAAATATGAATCTATAAAACAGCAACAACAACAAAACACAATCCTTTCTGTACAAAACATGTTTAAAATTATGGACATTTGATTTTTTTTTCTTAATAAGTAGTGTTCCTTCTATACAGCTAAGACATTAAACCCAGTGCAAAGAGAACGTTTCATAGTCTCAGTTTCTCCTTCACATACTGTCAGGAGGCGTAGTATCTACAGTATACCAACACAGTAAACGGCTACATCAAACCAAGGTTTCCAAAACTCAAAAGACCTAGCACTCGAATCATTATGCTTACATTTTTAAATCAAAATTAAGATCGGAACCTTTTGGAAATTGGAGTGGCCAAACCGCCTACCAACATCTGTGAGCGACGTGGCTGCTTTTGATTAATTTGCAAAAATGCAGATCCCAGACTTGAGGATGTTTTTGTAATCTAGCAAACGACACTTGCTGTAGTGGTGCTTAACTTAACTCAATTTTCTGTTATTTATAGAGCTAAAAAAAGTGATAATAAGTGATGTGTTTGCTATACCAGTGAGGCTTGCTGGTTAAAAAAAGAAAGATCTTTTAATCATCAACATATTGGTGTTTGAGGAGGCAAAACAACGTTTAACATACAGATTTTGGCATGGTGTTTGACTCGAGGCCCTGTCATGGACTGAGATAGAAAGGGAATGGCATTTGACCACAGTCAGGAGAAAAAAAAAAGACCCGGCTTGTAAAACATCCTGATAGTTTGTGGGAGACATCATCAGTGGTCTGGTCTGGTCTGGGTCCAGGGCCAAGCATTTTCCTGACAATGCTGCTGAGAGATATGTGGAGGCTGGATCAAGTCTCTCCCAATCAAGTCTTTTTTCTCTCTGTTCGCCTCCCAACTTTGTCCTTCATCGTGCTTCACGTTCCCGTTTATTTGAGATAAATTCATCAAAACTATATGAAGTTCAGTTGAGATGAGTATTTGTTTGCTCCTGAGGTGAGAAAATAATGTGAGATGATCTTGAAATTCAGATTTGACGAGGCCGGGGATTTTTTTCCGATAACCAGAGTACGCACAGTGCAATTAAAGCAATTGTTTTGCTTGCATAATCTTCCTATAGCATGTACTGTCACCAGGGAGCTTAGAGTGCAAAGAAACGTTGAATTGGGTAGGAGCTTTGTGTCCTGCTCAAAGGCACTTCGACTAAGACGAGCACTTGCTGATATCCTACATCCCTGAATCCTTCAGACTATGCAGCCACCAGAACAATTTTCAGGTCTAAAATGCCACCAGCTGTCTATAAGACTCCTGGTTCATTAGCATATGCCTACAGAGAGACCTAGCAACCTTGATGAGTAACTGGAAAAACTCAATTCTCTCCAGTGGTGCTTGCCAGCTGCCTTCTGTTTATCTGCCCACCACACTTATGCCTGTCTCTTTTATTTCATTTTTTGTGTCTGAGAAGTTATCCATGCCAACAAGTTTTATACCTGACTTTCCGAGTTCAGAGGTCAGATTAGCAACGCCAGCCTGTAGCTATCAAGGAAAGCTGGTTAGCTAGCCAAATGTTCCTGGTCATCTTCGGATATTCATGAATGAATCTAAAAAACAAGCAATAAGTATTTATATTTTTTATACTTCAACCAGGGTCTGTTCTTTGCCAGTTAAATGGTCTCCATTTTTTGCATATTTTTCAAAATCTCTTTTGTCTCTCCACAGCTCTAGCTCCAGTTAATGTTTGCATAACTAAACCATTCATTTACATCTTTCTTTTTAGCATTTCAAAAAACTTAAACTTTTTAAATTAGAGTCAGAATTTGAGAGATAAGAAAACATGACAAAGACTTGATTTAAAGTATGAGCCAAAACTATTCTCCCCAGACATACTTCCTTCCTATCACATAGCAGTGGTTCAAATGAACCAAACCACACTGTGCAGTATGCAAGGAGGTACATATAAGAGATGATGGAATATTTATCCAGTGATACAGGCACTGTAATAGACAGCACTGCTGGCATCAGAGAGAGCAGATATGAGAGGGCTGCTCCCTTCATCACACCCACTAGCACCACTCATAATGCTACTAACATCCCTGTTAATGATACTGCTAACGCTGCTATTAATGCTACTACCTGCGCTATTGCTACTGCGCCCACCCAGGACCTTGGACCCGCCCCCACAGGCCCCACTAAGTCCGAAGGCCTCCTCTTGATTCCTCCCGATATTCACATACTGGTCAAATTCGTGCCTGTCCACCTCAGACCAAAAATCAGCAGATGAAGACCCCAAATGTCCGGAGGACTCGGGGTTTGAAGGGTCTAAGTGCACGGGGGGAAGGAAAGTTGACGAGGGGATGGAGGATGAGCAGGAGGAAGGAGAAGTTTCAGGAGGAGGGGAAAGCTGCCCCAGGTGAGAAGGGGTGAAATGGGTAGCATTCGGGGCGCTGCTGCCATACATCTGACTAAAGTAGCCGACAGGAGCAGTGCTCAGGGCAGTTTGGTGGCATTTTATTGGGTCAGGGAGGCTGATAGAAGGCTGGGGGTAGGAAACAGGGGAGGTGGAGGTGGATAGAGATGGTGGACACTTTGCAGGACTCCTCAGGGTTATGTGGTGACTGGAGGCATGAGTAGGATTTAACCTGGAGTTGACCGAATTCACCAAAACCGAAGCGACAGAGCTCATGCTCGAGGTCATATTTGACTCTACCGAACTGATTCTCGAGTCAACTCTGGAACTTCTACCTGGACTCAAACTGGAATTCATACTGGTGCTTAAACTGGCCCCAACACTCATCCCTGAACTCTGACCATGTGTTGATGCACCATGTATGGAGTTGTGGTGACTGTGGCTATTGTAGTGATGGCTGTAATGTTGGTTATGAGGGTGAAGTTGGTGGTGGTACCCACTCCAACCTCCCATTCCTCCTTCCTCTTGCATATGTTGGGGGAAAAACACAGATTCCCCAGCTCCATCTTCCAGAACATCCAGGGGGGACATCTCTGGAGTGGGCAGGCCATAGCTCTCCAGATCCGCGTGTCCTGGAGCCTGGAGATCCCTGAAGTGCCCCAGAGAGGGCAGCAGGTGGTGGGCATGATGGTGGTGTGGAGGGTGACCGCCGGCATGTCCATATGCAGAACCTCCAGAGACGCCTTCGCCGCCCAAGGGGCTGATTCCGGGTCCTAATCCAAGACCTGGTGCACCACCTTGGGCCAGGCTGTGAAGCAGAAGCCCCGGTTCAACCCTCTTGAGTTTTTTCGTGGTCTTTTTTCGACGAGGCCTGTACTTGTAGTTTGGGTGATCCTGGAGGTGCTGGACACGGAGTCGTTCTGCTTCCTCCACAAATGGTCGCTTGTCTGTGGCACTCAGGGCCTTCCATGACTGACCTGAAAGGTACAATGAAGACCACATCACAAAATCATAAATATTACTGATTGAAGGACCTTGACCAAAGAAAGAAGGTAGACAAGAAAGAGACTTTTATTTGTCCCACTGACAATCAAGTCCTCTTAAACATCATTTTCATTAGATAGTAGATTCTAGGGCTGCAACTCACACCCATCACACTATTATCATTATTGATTAACCTGATGATTCTTTTTTTTTAATTTATCAAGTAATTCTTTGGCATATAAAATGTCAAAATAGTGAAAAATACCCATCACATTTTTCTGAAGGGCAGCACTGACATATCCAAACTGCTTATGTTCCAAAAACCCAAAAGATTTCCATTTACTATCATTGAGCACAAAAAAATGTAAATATTCAGATTTGAAGGACTTGAACCAGTGAAATTCCAACATTTTCTCTTAGAAATAGCAGAGTAACTGGTGATCAAAATTGTCTGTCATTCAACTGATCGATTATTTGAATAATCATCGCAGATCACAGAGAATCCCTGTCAAACCTAGAATATTTCTTTTAGATTTGCCTACAAAAAAAGACGAACTTGAGCTTTCTTGTTACAGTTGCACCAAGATCTGACGGCTGGTAAAACGCCAGTTTCGGATGAGGCCTAAAACGCAAACAGTCAGGGACCGTGTCTCCACATGTCTGTGTGTTCAAACTACTAAAGAAAAAAAACAACACTGCTGATTATTCAGCCTATTAAACATCCCACAAAGCTTTTGTGGGGGTTACTTAACATCACAACAACTGCGTTAAGCGCTTATGCTCCCAGTTTGTCTTCTGGTTGTAGACACCAGCAGCCCTGAGATCAGAGGACGGTTTCCTTCCTTCCAGAAACTTTATGGCTTGTATCCCAGGGTTTCTCTGAAAATCCCGGGGCTGCAGACTGTGATGGCGCTGAGGAGTTTTTCAGCGCGAACGTGACCCATTGTGAGCCTGCGTGGAGGGCTAACATCCACAAGAGCAAACGTCGCTCCGCTGCTCCTTTTGGACGTGAAATTCCTACGCTTCGTCATTATTTACCGACGCAACAGTGCATGAGAGATATAAACAACGCACGGCGACCTCTGAGCCTTCACCCTGCAGGGCTGGCTCCTCTTAAACTGACACTCCGCCCAAAATCTCCCCCATAAAATACTCGCCCCATGCAAAGTTTAAAGGTGGTCATAAAAAGCTTGCAGTTTCCCCACTGGAGGAGCAGGCCAGTGGTTGTGGTCAGTTACAGCGGATCCCATATTTTGACAAACCTGTGGAGTTTGGAACATCATGGAAAGTGGAGAAGTGATTTATACTGCAGGAGCGGTTTGAGAAGTCTGAACAATTTGCAGGGTTTTTTGTTGTTTTTTTTTTTTTTTCACTTACTGTCACTGAGGGAACCTTTCATGAAAAAAAAGATCTTTCATGTGAAACCGTGCAGTTGTTCAACAGCAAATCATAATTTAATACAGATGTCAGTTTACTGCTTGAGCGACATACAGTAAAGTTGTTAACACGTAAACCCCCCCGAACCTGGCTTCTCAGTAGGCAAATAAATCAACAAATTAGCTTCTTTCTTCCAGAAATACTTTCACTGTGACTAACTTTTAATGAACAGCATCATAACGTATACGATAAAAAAGACCAACTGCAAGTCTATAAAAGGTTAAACAGCCAGAATTAGCAAAAAAAATTTGAATTTAGGGTTTTCATTACAAAAGCCTAAACTCTAATTAAAAAAATTATGTGACTGTATCGATTCAAGTCATATTCAGATGAACAAAGCAGGGCTGCTTAAACATTCACTCATTTGACAGTAACCTTGTAAAAGTTTCGTTTGATACGTTGGTTCAGACAATCTAAAGTTTCCAGACCCTTTTACCCCAAAACCATCTCAAAGCCAAGATGATCCATGACGATCTCAGCCCACATGAGATAGTTCATCTCAGCCTGAAGATGCTTTCGGAAGACAAAACCTTCGATGTGGTGGATTTCACACCTCGACAAAGCCCTAAAATAAATTGTAAATTTTATACAAAATGAACTGACCCTGGTCTGGTGATTCCCAGAATTGCCTCTGCCAATAAACATTTTTACAAGCAGCAAACCCTTACTGGATTTCATGAGTCTGGCAAGAAGATGTTCATGCTCTAAATACAGTTTCAGAGTTTTATTTTGTTTTTGGTTTTTTTGCATTAAATGAGGGAAGGATTTTGTTCAGGTCTTACCGAGCATCTTGCTGAGCACAGCATTGTGCAGGTCAGGGTTCTGCAGGGCCAGTCGCTTCCTCTCGTCTTTGGCCCAGACCATGAAGGCGTTCATGGGCCTGCGGATCCTCTGCTCGCCCCCCATGGCCTTCCCGTCGGCCGCGCCCAAGGACACACCTCCCGCCTGGGTCAGGTCCGGACTCTGCCCCCCTGAGCCGGGCGTCAGAGAAATCCTCGCCTCCGTTCTCCTCACGCCGCCGTGTCCGAGGCCGTCGGGAGAACCGCAGTCCCCGGAGAGGCTCTGCTCGAAACCCATCTCGGAATCGGAAGCGGGACTCGGGGTCCCGGACGTCCAGGGGCCCCCGAGAGACACCCGGCTCGGGTGCAGGAGAGTTTCTCTAGACAAGCGGGGCTCGGTTAAATTCATCCCAGAACCGGGGCTCAGGGCTCAGCTCTTAGTCCGAGTGAAATTCTGCAAACGTCTGTCTGAGTTTGTAGGGTTGCAAAGTTCTGGAAAAAATTTGTAACTCAAAGTGTTTCAGGCGACAAAGAGACAGATCAAGAGAGGAATCTGATGGATTTGGAGCACAAATCCCAAAGCAAAGCATCGAGATCTGAGAGGAGGGAAAAGAAGAGGAAGAAAGAGGAAAAAAAAAAAACCCAAACAAGTTGTGGTGCAAGATATTCCCCCTGAAAATGATCCACAGTGACTCTGCCTCTTTCTTTTCTTCTCTTCTTTTTTTCCTCTCAAAAGACAACAGTTCTTGTTTGGAGTGTGCGGTGCAGTGGTTTGTCCAAAGCTCGGTTCCCCCTCCGTCACTCAGGCCGTCCAACTCTCTGTCTCTCAGCCTGTCTGCCCTGGTTGAAAGTTTTGAAACTTGTGGCCAGATTCGACCGACCCACGCTGTGTATATATACCCCGCCCTGACCAATCAGATAAATATATGGCTGGGGATTTAACCAATGAGACGCCAGGTGGGCGCGAGGGGAAGTAACGAGTGTGTATGGGAGACAGAGCATAGGAGGAGGGTGGTGGTGGTGGTGGTGGTGGGGGGGGTTCCAAACATCGCCTCTCCCTCTTTCCTCCTCTGCGACCGCCACCCTTTCCTCCCCCCCGAAGCTTCACACACACACACACACACACCCTGTCCGCCTGTACAGGGAGATGTAATCAGAGAGGTTCCATTGTTTCTGCCCAACTGAGAGTGGAGCTTCTCACACACTCACACACGAATACACACATTCAAGAAACACACACGCAAGCAAACAGAAGCACGCGTGCGCGCACACACACACACGTGAATGCAAAGATGCATACTCTAATGCACATGAGAGAAACAACCCGTTGAAACGCAGCGAGATGCGACGACACGCTCATAACTGAGCCTGCACACGGGCCCGTGGCGAGTGTTTCCATACGTGCTGGTGAGGGCCAGCAGTGTGTTCGCGTGCTCGCGCGCGCGCGTGAGAACGTGCGCGCGCGTGTGTGTGTCTTTGAGGGCAGGACGGCGGTAACGCAGTCGACCGCCGTCCCAACCGGAGCAATTAGTGGTCGAGCTTAACAACAACTCATTGGGGGAGAGACGAGAGAGAGAGAGAGAGAGAGAGAGAAAGGGGGTGGGGTGTGTGTGTGTGTGTTTGTGTGTGTGTGTGTGTGTGTGTGTGTGTGTGTGTGTGTGTGTGTGTGTGTGTGAGTAAGGGGGGGTCAGGGGCTTTGTGTGTCCTGTACCCCGACAGTAAAGTTTCACATCTGATTGATGTCTTAAAATGAACTGTTGACTCTGAATGGGAAATAGACACAGAGGCTGCAGGTATCAATTAGGCGATTGGTTGATTAATCAATCATTCAAACGACGGGAAGTTAATCACTGGCTCTTTTGATAATCGATTTAAAGATTTGATTCTCTATGGGACAAAACTGCCAAATACCCTCTGACTCTGGGAAACTGTGGTGCCATTTTTAATTAATTTATCAATTTTTTTTACAATTTCATGACATAGATGAGTTGAACAAAGGAAAGAAAAAGAAACAAAATGAAGTTGACTTAGTTTGTAAAACCCAGGAGGGTTTTCTTCACATCCTCGAGCGCCGCTCCTCGTTAGCCCATTAAAGGTGCAGTGCCACCGCTTACGGGCCAGGCCCGGCATCTTCCTGTGCGTGGGTCGGGCCGAGGCGGCGGCTCGTCCCATCGGTCGCGTCGAGCGCGAAAAGATACGATCTCACCGTACAGGGGAAAAAAAGTGCACGCGCTTGGATGTGGTGCGTTCATGTGCCGGTCAGAGGCTCTGAAAAATCAGAGCCATGGCACGAGCCACTCTGGGCTTTGGCGGAAATTGATCGCAGAGGATGTGCCATAAGAAAAAAACACCGGCGCGATGAAAAGTCGATGGACACCTTTTCGCCGCTCACTGGATTGAATGTGCCGCCATCGTAATTTCAAAGATATTTTAACACAAATATATAAATATATATATAAGTAAACGACACAGATGTTGCCCCAGGCTCCTAAAACAGCTGCTGACGTGAATCTGAAAGGAAGAAAAAAACAAAAAAATACAAAAAGAAACTGTTGCTTTAGGATGAATTTTATATGTGGTGTGTTTGTCTGTCTGCCAAGGACATGTCCCCCACCCCCTCAGCCACCCCCCCCCCCGCCACCCACCCCCAACCCCCTTCCTCCACCACAATATAATTACCCCCTGCACACACACACACACACTCACTTTCCTCCCCACGCCCAGCTCCAGGGGAGACTGCTGTGGCGTCTCGGAGCCTCCTGCTCGACCAACCAGGAACTACTCCCACTTACCACTGCTGTCCCAGGCTCCCTGTGTCTGCGTGTGTGTGTGTGTTTTCTCTTTAGTACTAAGCTGGAAATGTGTGTGAGTGTGTGTGTTTTAGTGTCTGTGTTCGTGTGTGTGTGTGTGTGTGTGTGTGTGTGTGTGTGTGTGTGTGTGTGTGTGCTACATCTACTTTTTGGGCTTACATGAATCCCTATGCCCCTAATCTGTTAGCACGTATTATATTGTCTCATTGTATAGGGAAAGTACTGTGGGATCGGTGCCAGTTACAAAGTGGTGCAACAGTTGAAACATGTCCCAGATTATGTTCTAATTTCGATCTCTAATTTCAGTTTGAAGTCACGGTTTGTGGAAATCTGTGGATTATTTTCAAGACCGAGAGACTGAAGATCAATTTTTTATTTTCTCTGCCTGGACCATGCATGTCACTGGGAAAATGAGGCAAACGTCTTATTTGTTTTAAAAAGCAAAAAACACCGAAAAGCTCAAAATCAAAACTGATTTAAAAATTTGAACGTGGTAAAATGACACATGATGGCATCAAACCAGCTATAAATACAATTAAATACAACAATATGGGGGAAAAAAGCCTGGTTAACCTTGGAAATCTACACTCACTGAGATCTGCTCATTACAGGTACCCAAAAAACCCGAGGTGACCCGGTTTCAGGTCCAGCTGGGGCCGGTCCCATCTCAGCGGGGCAAAACATTTAAAGGAATAGTTCAGAGAAGTTTCAGGGAACCAAGGTTTTAATTTTTCTCCCTGTCTGTGAGGCAGAAAGATCAATACCGCCCTCGTAACCTCAGTGGCGTTCAGGGAATCTGTGGGGTCGAGCGATTCCTTGGCAAACAAACAAACAAACTCAAGAAACATGCGAACAAAAAAAGGTTTTTGTGTGTTTGTCTCTGTAACATCTCTGTATCTGCAACCTGCTCTGTAGCCATGTGCCCAACGGAGGACCGCGAAGCATCTCTCTCGCCGGGCCGCTAGCGGCTTCGCCAGCCTAGCTTAGCATGCTCACACGTTTGTTAGCATGCTAACATGTAAGGCGTCTTAGCATCATCAACTACTAGAGGCGATGTGGAAATGTAGACCTGAGCCTGACCGGTGGGTCCCATCCCCTGTGGCGACCCACGGAAAAGCTGTCGAGCTACCTCCCTCCAGAAACCGACCAACATCGCCGAGCCAATCAGAGCCAATCAGAGCCAATCAGAGCCAATCAGAGCCAATCCGAGCCGTGCAAGTGTCAGTCTGCATTTTTTAAGTCATTTATTTTTGCTTTCATATTATTTGATATCAGAGGTGACCTGAATTGGAGGGAAAATAATGGACTCAGCTGAGGAAACCGTCCATCGCCTGGCGTCCAAGCGTTGGTCTCCTTCACCTTGTCTCGTGTCTTTATATCCATGGTGTGGATGTTTCTGTAAAAAAACAGGAGGGAGTAAGAGTGTGTGTGTGTGTGTGTGTGTGTGTGTGTGTGTGTGTGTGTGTGTGTGTATGTGTGTATGTGTGTGACAGTGTCGTGGCACCACACCTTTGCCACAAAGGAAATTTGGCAGCAACTCCAGACTCTGTGGCGAGAAAGGAGAGAGAGAGAGAGAGAGAGAGAGAGAGAGTAAGAAGGAGGGAGGACATGGCAAGAGGGACGTTTTTCCTTACGACTTCTGATAATACACACACACACACACACACACACACACACACACACACACAAACACAAACAAACACGCACCCACATTCTGGACAAGAAACCAAGACACAATGGCATCGTAATGGGTGTGTTTACTAGTGTGTGTGTGTGTGTGTGCGCGCATGTGTTCGTGTTTATGTGTGGGAGAGGTCATGTTCACACACCGTTCTATTTTCGAATGCGCTGAAGGAGGGAAGTGTGTGTGATGATGGATGGGGGACACACACACATACACACCGTTGGCGCAGGTCGCTGCGGGAATCCCCCACTTCTATCACCCACCGACACACGCGCACACACCCACGCACGCACACACACACACACACACACACACACACACACACACACACACACACTGCTGCATAATGTGCAAACTGCACAAAAGAAACAACGGACACATGCAAACACGTACAGCTGAACACACGTAATTTGTATGACCTTTGACCTTTAGAAACTGGACTTACCAGGACCCTGTGAACTCTGAGCACTTAAACAAAAGACTAGAATAGTGTCACTGTCATTGTTTTAAAGCTAAAACGAAACTGACAGAATTGATCTGTCAGTTCCTGTACTTTAAACGCACTTACACCACGGCAACCAAAAATGTTCGGTTCCGATTGGCTCGAAGGTGCGAAATTAGCTTTTAGTAACTGGAGAGTGTAACCGCAGACCTACGATGCCGGTGTCTGCAGTTCTAAATGAAAGTGCCAGTAACTGTAGGGAAAAGGTAGCAAGATGGGCTTTGCCCAAAAACATGGAGCTACAGTTATTAGTGTAACCAACCCCCCCCCAAAAAAAGAATGATCTGGACGTCCCAATCCATTAATCTTAGGGGCATGTTTCCATGTTAACATACGACTGAAGGCTGATGGGGATGTCGTTGGTTTTGCAGGAAGAGTATTTGATAAATTGTTCTGAGTTGATGATGGCGTTGAATGGAAAGTTAAAGCATCACCTTGGTGACGACGGTTCATCCCGGGGGGAGCGGCGACCAGAAGCGTCTGCACGAAAGCGCCGTAGAAATCCGTCCGGATACGTCGCTACTTCAAACGCGGGAATCCAAAGTGGCGGCCCGACGCTATAACTACGGAACCGGTGTCGGTCCCAGAGCCTTGCCGCTAGCATGGCTAAAAAAAAAAAATGGCCACGGAATAAAAGCATCACAACTAAAAACGATCGTCATTAAAACATGTGTGAACACAGATGAAAGAGAACAACAGAAAAACACAGAATTAGCTGTGAGCTGGATTTATGGGTTGCAAGAGCTGGACAAAGTACAGAGCCGGTCCTCCGGGCCTGTCGACGACGGCGCAGGCCGGCGACACGCATGGAGAACAGCTTCAAACTGCATAAAGTTTATTTCTGAAAGCTCCGGTCATTTCGCTTTGTTTTGTTTTGTTGTTTTTTTGTTGTTCTGAATGTTGCATCCTGCTGACGAGGCATAAACCTTGTTAAATTCTTTTTGTTTTTTTCGGTAATTGGGCTTCAAGGTTTTGGCGTGCTGGGTCGGCTCCCAGACTTCCACCATCCCATGAAACTCGTTCAAAAGCCACTGTGCAATTCAAAAGATGCTTCTCGCTGAGAAAATGGGCCTGTTTTTTTTTGGGGGGGGGTATTTTTTTTTGCTTGTGTTAGATGTCTCCATGGTCATTTATGTGTTTATGTGTGATGTTTTATGATTCCAAAAATGCCTGGGTGGTTATTGAGAAAATTGACCATATTTTCCCCCTTGAATATGAATTCCCCTTGAACTAGACGGTTTTATATGAACCTTTACATGCTGGGGTTGGTTTCAGGGTCCTTGAGTTGTCCCAGGATTTCTCTCCAGACTCCAGATTGAATAATTTCACAAATATCAGCCCGCGTGTGAAAATGAGACTGTTTTCTTTTCCGAAATGCTGTGATGGCTGATAATAAAAATCTTTTTTTTTTCCGTTTTGGGAAAACAGAAAAGCAGAATGAAGACATCTGTTGCTCAGACTCTCCACGGCTACGAACCGATATGGTGACGTTCGGGCCGGATCCTTCAGGCCGAGTATGGACGGGGCCTTGGACCAGTTTCCTTGTCTGTCGACCCGATGAATGTCGTTGCCTCGCTAGCATCAGGTAAGTCCCATTTTTAAACCTCTTCACCTCCTTGGGCTGGTTTCAGGTGAAATGTTTTCTTTTTGCTTGTTCATCTTCGGCCCCAAATACTGTGCAAAAAAAGAAATCCACACATACATGGTTGAACTTCTGGTTCCGCTACGCTGACAACCTGGCTGGCAGGAACCGGGCTCAGAGAACCGGCAGCGTGGAAATTGTGCCGGCTCTCAAGGGGCTGGTGAAGAGTGGAACATGCTTACTATCAAATGATGGACAACATGAAGGACTCAGGCAGGTTTGGGCTGCTGGGGGGCTTATGTTCTGTCGGGGGGGGCTGATGTTTTTTGATCAGAGAAACACCATTTCCTGTGTTTGGGCCTCTGTCGTTCGACAGTTGGTTTTTGTCTTTTTTGTTGGTGATGATGTGTGAATGATCTGGCTTCTCCTGGTGAAGGTTTTAATAAAGGGACTTTTAAACCTCTCTCTCTCTGTCTGCCTTAAACCGCGAGTAGCCCAGGGACAGACGGCAGACAGCTGTCTGTCTGTCTGTCCGTCCGCCCGTCTTTCTGTCTGTCCGTCCGTCTGTCTCTCTGTCTGTCTGTCTGTCTGTCTATTCGTAGCCTGGCATGCGGAGCTTATCATTTCTCGTCCTGTAATTAATGCGCTGCAGCGCCGCAGTACAATATACGACCTTTCCCACCGACGCGACGCCTCTGTTCTCCGGCCCACACTTGTTTTTGTCTCCCATCTCTTTTGTCCCGTTGTCTTCTTCTTCTTCTTCTTCTTTTTTCACATCGGCCCTGTCATTTTCCCTCTTTCTTTAAGTGTCTCTCACGCCAGTCCTCTCTCAAACGCACATTCCCTCCTTGACAGAAAATATTCAGATATGCTTTTTTTTCTTTTATCCCTTTTTGGTTTCTTTTTCTTTTCCCGGACCCCGAATCTCCTCTCGAACGCTCGGGAAGTCTCAGAAACCAGGAAGCCCTCGCACTTTATTCTCAGAACTGGGCCACATGCTCGCAGACGTACAGGAAGGTAGCAGCAAGAGGTCGGGCGATAAGAGAGGGGTGCATTATGGGAAAGCAAGCGGGGGGGCTGCGATGTCATGATCGGGATTATCTGAGTCACCTCTCATGATGGGTGGATAAATGAATCAGTGGTTGAAATTGCGACCTCAGATAGAAGAAGCCCATTTCAGCTCGGCTCCTTTTTCTGTAACTTCAGGGATTCATGTGTGCTGATTTTCATTCTTCTACATTATTTTATTCACACTTTTTTGCATGAACGGAGACAAATAACTCAACTATTGAGAATGAAAATCGTTCAGTTCTTACTCTCTTTTCCATCACAAGGGGCCGCTAAGAAGCACAGAACCCCGACTCCATGGCAGCTTCGCGCTTTCACCGTTCCGGATGAGGATCGTCGTGACCACACTCATAATGTAATCTTCCGAAATGGGGATCGGGAAGACAGGTGAGGGATGAAATTCCAAGGCGGTTTTCCTCCATTTTACAGCATCCTGCACTTCTAAGAATGTAAGAATCTGGAAAAAATAAAAAACAGTGTTTATGCTGGCGCCCTGGTTTGATTCAGGACCGTGACCTTTGTCACGAGTGCATAGTCGCCACCACCTGCCGCCGCCTGTCGCTGCCTGCCGCCGCCAACGGCCCAACATTTTCCCCGGAAAGAGTAGTTTTTCCTCCAGCCTAGACTGCGACGGCGTCGCGCGCACGCTCTCCAAAAGGAAGCACGTCCTTTCTCGGCTTCCGCGCGAGCCCGTTCCCGTTATCCGCCCCGGGAGCACGCCTGGTGTTTTTTGTTGGGTTTTTTTTCTTCTTTGCCTATTTTCAGTGGAGTATCAGGTCACTGCCAGAAGTCATAGCATACCATTCCCCCTGATTACAAGGGTGCGTGGTGCCAAAAATGTGGTGGCAGCAGCAGGGGAAAAAAAAAAACAAAAAAAAACAGTCAAATTGTGGGGATATATATAGTAAACGCTGCGGATATTTTCAACATATAGCAGGGTTTCTGGTTGGGAAATGAAATGAAATATAATGGGTCGGCATACTTGTGTGACAGTGGTGGTGCCTGCCGGTATTCTCCGGTCCACAGGGGACACTCCGAGGCTTTTACGTGCATCCGACTGGCAGCTCGGAGACGGACGGACGGGGAGCATTGGCGGCTTTAAATTACAGCCCTCTGCCGAGACGCCGCGAAGGGCAGCTCATCCGTCGGCATCCGTCAGCAGCCGCGGCGACCATGGCTCCGCCCACCACTGTCGGACCAGACCGCGCTGCCTAATAACAGGTTAAAGGCTAAAGTGTCGGACGTCTGGGAGAGTTCGACTGTATGAAGGCAGTGGTTCACACTCTGTTTTCCCACCGAAGAGGCCGACATTTATCACGGGGAAGCATCCGAGCGGTTTTCACCGGGGCCGAGGCCCATTTACGCTGCCACCTTCAGAACCTGAGGCGTAGCGGGGGTCCTGCGTCGGTGTCGCCCCGCAGTTACACCATCAAACCGCTATGCAGCGGCGGCCTTAGCGTGCCCCTGTGTTGGGTTTCTTCGCCACCGTTTTAGACGAGTGACAGCGACTGATGGAAGTCGAACAGTGGTTAGAATTTGATGCAACGCAGAAGAATGCGGCGGAGGAGATGTTCTGTACGACGAGACCGTGGTTGTATGCCTCAAATGTTTGGATGGGGCTCACAATGCAACTCTTTCTGATGGTCTTTCCATTGGAGACATTTATTGCGCCACAGGAAGTGGCGATACTGACGGTAATGATCATAATGATGGCAGTACGTCTGAAGAAGTTCAAAAGAGGCCGCCCGCTCCGTGACTCCGCCCATTCCGCCGACCCGATTTCCTTGATTTTTGTGGTCGACCTGACCTCAGGATTCGCGGCTTTCAGACGTCCTGTCGTCTCCAGGATCTTCCTCATTCGCTGTGACTCACGTTGTTCTCTCTGTCTCTCTCTCTCTCTCTCTCTGACTTTTCAGTCAACTTTCACATTCCTTTTTCGGACGCTCTCGTAAACGGCCAACAGACGTTTCCTCTCATTGCCAGGAATCAGACAAAAAGAAAAAGCAGCATATTCGTTGGTTAATAAAGGCGGGGGCGTCGTCATTGCCTCATTTTTTTTTTCCTAATTCTCCGAGCCTTGCAGGCCCTATTCGTGATCGGGCCCCGGCTCGAGGCCTGTGCGTTATACAGTGGTGATTGTAGCAGACTCCCTCACAGCCCCATAATGCGCTCGAGAGGCCCGGTTCCTCCCATCACCGCTCGGCTTCCCAACGGTCCGACGGCCAGTAAACGGCGCCATGACTTCACCCCGACGTCAGCGCGGGCGGGTATGAGCGGCATCAGGGGCCGCCGGCGAAACAAAGCCTCCGGCGCGACTACGACGACCGGCTGTTCTGTTCCGGCCGGAGCTTCCAGAACCGTGTTTTTCCACACGGACTCTTTGAAGTCGCGACCCCCAGGGATGTTCGTCCGTCCGTGGGACCTCGCTCCGCATCGGGCCCCATGTTTCTGGCCTCCTTCGCGTACATTCCTTCAGGCTCGGTCCCTCTGGTATGTGCCACTGATCTGCCAGCAGCGGCCCCCTTTTTAATTCTTAAGGGCCGCACATGTGTTCTCGTCCTGGGGGGGGGCTGTAGAACAGGCTCATTTTATTCTTGGAATTATCAGCCGCACTCTGCATGAGAGGCATCCTGACACTAAATAAAAGAAATTGCCCCCCCCCCCCCCAAAATGTCTCTTAAGTAGAGACAAGTGGAGGAGCGAGGATCCAGCTTTAATTTTATGCAGCTGGTTTTGATTTAGTTTTGGTCAAATTTTAGTTATTTGCTCTTCTGTTAGTTTCAGACTAGTTTTCATCAGTGACATGTTGGTTTCATCTTACTCACACATGTTCGGGTTTTTTAGTTTTTAGTTTGTTAGTTGAGGCTGCACAGCTGCCGCCTTCTTTGCGTCCAGTTACCATGGTTACAGGGGTCCACAGACCGACTCACCTCAGTAAACCCAGGTAGCGTTTCCCAGCTCGGCCTGTCTGAACCGAACCGCTCCCTCCAGTCTAATCCAGTACACCTGCTGTCATTCAGGTGGATTAACTCACCTGTTCGCTACAGCACTGTTCGTTTCCTGGGTTTAGTTTTAGAGGAGACGTTAAACCGTCACATTTCGTGGATGTTCTTCCTTTAGCGAACATCCAGAGGTCGACGAATCTCAACTTTCACTGCTTCTGGTCATTTGGCAGGTTTTTATACAGTCTATCTGCCTATTTGCCTCTCTGTCTGTCTGTCTACCTGCCTGCTTGTCTGATTATCTGACTGTCTGTCTCTCTATCTGACTGTCTCTCTGTCTGTCGATAGATTTGTCTCCACTGTAGCGTCACACCTGTGCAGGATACAGTCATCGCACTTTACAGGTGTGATCATGAGATCATAATGAGGGCGGAGTTCAAAGACAGGCGTGGTCCGAGCAAAGATGCCAGAGGTGTTGGTGGGGGGGGGGGTGAAAGAAGGAAAATGGCCGTTGACCCCCCCCCCCCCCCCACACACACACACACACACACACACACACTCCCAGCAACACTTGCTTTCAGTCACATATCATTTTAGCCCACTGTCACTCATTCCTGTATTAGAGACCATCTTAATGTAGCAATGATAACTGAGAACTAATGTAATAATGTGGTAATAACTCTTGGCTCCCAACGTCAACATGTCGCCGCCGGTCGGCTCCTGCCCCGGGTTTCTCTTCGGTCTGTCGCCCTCTCTGGTCCGTGTCTTCAAAATGGACGCCCGCGGCGCTCCAACCCGCGCGCGTCCCGCCGCCGTCTGCTCGCGGTCACGTGATCCAGCGTTTTTTCCTCTCGTGTGCCTCCCTGACCCGTGTCTGCGATCTGGACTCCGAGGCATGTGGCGAGGGCTGAAACGCCGCCAGTTTGAACCTCATTCAGGTTTTTTTTTTTTTGTATTTTTTTTGAAGAGCCTTGTCACTTCATTAGCAGCTGCCGTCGCCCTGAGCAAAGCAGATTAGCACTTCGTAAACCCAGGCTCCGATAAGTGTAACGTTATAAAGTTTATGCTTATAATTATTATTAAAAGCTGCAAAAGAAAGAAATCAGAAGAATAACATCTGCAGAACTTAGCAAAAGAAAAAAAATTAACTCCACTTAAAATCGAAAATGAAGCCACATGTTCCTGACATTTTTTCTTGAGTCTTCACATTTGAAGCCACACATTCTTGCACACACACACACACACACACACACACACACACACACACACACACACACTTAGACACACACATGCAGACTAATGACTTACATGCCCTTTATGCATTTCGGCCTCCTCTCAAACCGACTTGCACGTGAGTTTTGCTGTTGGTATGAAAGCACAGATCAGATCGTCCGTGGTCGAATCGCAGAACAAGTCAATAACATGTCGCCCTTGAAGTAAACAGCGGATCTCTGACAAATATATATTTCAACCGACTAATCTCTGGTTTTAACAAGGAAACATTTCTCCAGCAGGTCAACAATTTTTCCCAACGACGCTCCACGTCCGAAACTGGTGCAGCGAGCCGTGCGATATTTCACGTATTCACCCTTTGTTTCATAAACAGACCGTGGGGGGGGACTGTTTAGTCTGTACATTTCCACTTATCTTATTTTTCCCATTTTTCTACTTTTTTTTCCTCCTTTTTTTTCCCAAACCCGCTAACAACAGCTTTCTGTAAACAGCCCCGCATTTCTCCCCGACCCACGTTCGTTTCCGGCAGCCGCCGAAAAAATATCTTCCCTCGATCGGATTCTGAACAAGAGGGAGAGCAGGGCTGTGATGTACACAAAAAAAAGAAAGAAAAACTAAAGGCCGGGGGGGGAACAAGTGGGACTTTGGATTGTTTGGCACGACGAGCTGGGTGGGAGATAAAGTGTTTTTCTCTCCGTTTTTTGTGGTGTGCGAGTGAAGTCTATTTTTTTCTTTTGTGGTGTGTGCAAAGTGTTGGGTTTTTTTTTTTTCCTTTTCTCTTGCTGCGTTTCACAGTTTCTTTAGGTTCCCCGACTTAAAACGTGCCCCCACCTCACAACTCGACCACCTGATCCATCGGCCCCGCCGCGTTGGATTATTCCCTGAGGTCTCGTTTCCTGCTGCTGTGAGGTCGGATTCGACGGGTCGACTGAATCATTTGCTTGTTTCTCTTTTCTGTTTTCTTTTTCCTGTCTTCCTCACCTTTGGAAGCCTGTTGTGCCGAAACGATCAATTACGAATCCGTTATTTGCTGTGACAGGATAAAATAACTTGGAAAACCTGAAAAAAAAAAAAAAAATTCTGTCGAGACAATAAGATCATTGTGTCGAGATCACAGTATAAAAGCTTTTGCAATGATGAAGAGGGGAAGAAAAAAAATGCTCCACACCCGCATGTCTGGAACAAAAATTTTTCCGTATTGAAGCAATCAGCATGCGGTTGTCACTAAATCTTTAAAAGGAAATTTACTTTTCTGGGCCAGAATTTCCACCTGTAGACAAGAAATTACAAAATCTCCCCTTCTGAATTGTAGTTTCTGAGTTTGCTGTGCTTTTTACCGTGCATATTCATCTTCCCCAGAGGATAGACCCTTTTGATTTCTTTGGACAAGCCACTGTCCGGATGAAGGTTAACCATGACTCGAGATATCTGACGTGAAAGGCAGATGAGTGAAACATCCTGGGTTCTCCTGCTCCCCAGAGGACGTGCCCTCGTGATTTCCACTCGGCACCATTCGCTGCACCACTGAGACCAGACTATATGCCTCCAGACCAACCGGCTCCCTGACCCCCGGAGCCGGACCCCGGTTCGTCTCCGACACTCGGCCCCAGCCTGACCCAGAGATCAGCATGTCCTCTGTGGGAAGAGGTCGCCCGGCGGCCGCCATGCTGAGCCGGCGGCATGACGGGTGAAGGGAAACGCACGCTTGTAGGATTCAAATTAGTGGGTGTAGCATTTCGATGCTGAGCTACGACGGAGCCTGGTGTGTTGGGAGGTGGGATCAGAAACCGGGCGGCGTTTCCCCTTCCTCGGAATATCGAGGAAATCAGGTGACAGCCAGTGAAATGTGGATCGTCACATATTTCGAGAGATTCTACAGATACAGATTAGGACTCTACGCTGAGCCAATGCTCTGGAGGGACGGTGAAGTAAGTAACTAAAGACCTTTTTGCTTACGTTTTATTTTCTACGTTACATGAATGCCAGTAGAGGGATTTTTGAGCTGGAGAACTCGCTTATCTGATCTGTATTCTGCATATCCTTGGACTTAGAAACCCGGCATGCTCCATCGGGTGTTCGGATGGTCGTGCGGCTTCGGACCCCCCCGCCCCGGGGGCGTCTTATTTTCTTTGACACCCGCTTGAAGCGGTAATTGCTCGGGCGGACGGAGATGAGAAAATGGGCCGGATTTGAGCTTCTCACTGGTTTTCCATTGTTTGCAACTATTTCTGACACTTCTGACACTGCGACGAAGCGCAACACTATGAATGCGTTCTAGCATGAAAATGTGCTGCTATTATTCCCATGTTTAAATGATTACCATGCCCCCCCTCCCAAGAATAGCTATAAATACATTTCATCTCTGACAATGTTTGACAACACATCGTACAACCTAGTTATTTTCTTGCATAACCCAACTCTAAGTAGTCCATATTTTTCTTGAGTCCTGGTCCTCCAACTCCTCCTGGGGGATCCCGGGCAGTTCTGAGGTGTCCTCATGAACTGTAGCGACTTGCTCCTTGTGAAATGAAGGGGAAGCGCTTCTCCTCCGAGCTCCCTCCTCGTAACCCCGTCCCCAAAACGAGTCCTGACAACCTGCGATTTTTTGGGCCGGTTTTTGACCCACAACCTCGTTCTTTTGGTTTCTACCCACAGCTGAGGGCTGGCACATGGTTCAACCGGTCCGGCTCATGAACAAGGCCCCTGAGATAACTCTCGCCCTTGGGGCGGTCACTACCCCTCAACACCAAAAGGGTCAGTCCATCATTTTCCATCAGCACACATTGACCTCAAGCTCGGGGGTGATCCAAGCCACCCCAGGCTTTTGCTGGGCTGGAGTCCACTGCTGTGAATGGAGCTTCGGTCCTGTATAGGACTGCAAACACAACCTCAGTCCCACAGCAAAGCCACTAATTTAAAACTTAAGTGCTATCCACTCTACCACTATCCACTCACCAGGCCAGTGCTCTGGGCTGCTGTTGTTTTGAGTGTCACTGGGAGAGCAGACAATGATTTAGCCGTGAAGTGACATAATTACAGTGTTTGTTCTAGTCATAATGTGGTTCGCCATCATCATTAATTAAAGTGGGGCTGAGTATTTGTGAAGATAAAAAGAATAAATAAATGAAAACACAGTGCCCTACTCCATCAGACGCCCTTTGTCTGCGGAGCGCCGAAACAGCACCGGCCCACATGGGCGTTGATTTAAGATCCAGCTAAGTGCTGTGTGTTTTGCTAATTGCAGCCCTGGGCAGCAGCTGCTTTGGATGAAGGATCTAGGCAGTGATCTCACCTACGGTTTGTTTTCCTGGTCTGAACCAGAAGAAAAGATGAGTTTTTGTTTCATCATTTTATTATTGGTTTCATTTATGTTCAACCAGTACCAATAGCAGGAAACTGAAAATCTGACCCAGTTCACCTGACGTGACTGGACTTTGTATCACAGACCGCCAGCCACAGCCACAGTTCAGACCCAAAATGACGGTCTTTCCCTCACCTTAACCATACTGTATAGTTAAAAAAAAAAAAAGAATTCATTTGGAGTTTTGTTTGTGTCTACCTGATTACTATAAGCACTGTTTTTGGTCTCCACCAGCCCCCTGAGCAAACATCTGGCTCTTGAGCTGCCAAGTTCTCCGCCGTGATCAGCAGCTAGTCGCTAACGTTGTTCATCTTCCATTAATTAGCCCTTTTTTTTGGTGGAAAGCAACTGCCTGTGGCCAAAAAAGGAGTGAGAGTGAATCAACACAGTTCAGTTCCAGCATGTAAAATCAAAACAATAAGCCCAAAGAGGCTAAAGTGTGTTGGTATAGCAACTTTAATGACATGTGCCAAATGGTGAAAGCATAATATCCATTGGAATGGGAACCAAAGTTTTACCTTCGCATAAAAGGTTAAGTTTAAGGATTTTATTAATAATTTTATTAATACGTGTCCCTAATTAGGGACAAGCTTCCTGTGTTTCATTCCCTGAATCCTCTCTAGAACATTTATTGAAGATCAGAGTCCGTCCTTGACCCTGGTAGCCGTCGATGACTCACATCATCAGGATCAGGGATCCTCGTCAGCAGATCGAGTTCGCTCGGTCGCCAGGCAAATGGCAGACGTTCAACCTTCCCCCCCTTGGGTCCCGGCGCCCGTGCGACTTCCCGCCTCATCGACTCGGAAAGTCAGAGGAAGGTTGAAGAGCTGGGGATCAAATTCTCACCTGCGGCCAAACAGTCAGTCCACTTGCAATTGAGCCTCATCCTGTCACTCGCCCATCGGCAGTTTTACTGAGAGAAACAGCAGAAGATCTCGGCCTCCACCAGCGTCTGTTTTTCTAGGCCGTGGCCTCAGCCTAGCGTCTGAGCAGACAGACGGAACCGACCATAAAGTGGCATAATGAGAAGGTTTATTTTAGCATTTTTAATATGCATTTATAATTTTTCTTCTTTTTTTACGTCAGCATTATTGAAGACGGGTCAGCACAAACAGTGACGCTGCCTTCGCCCAAGTACAAGTTTATGGTTCCACTGGTGCTTTCTCTGCTCCGCCTTGAGCTGTGTGTGAAAACATCGCAAACCACTAATTTGAGAAGCTAAACACCATCCATTTTCTAGGGCCAGTGTTCTCGGCTGCAGTTGTTTTGAGAGGGAAAGTGATTTGGAAGCAAAGTGGGAAAATGACGACGCTCGCTCTGGTAATTTATCCTCAGCTAAACCTGGATCGAGCCCTAGTTTTAGCCTTTATTGTGATTCGAACCAGGTCTGCGGCATCAAGAACTCACATGGACTCAAAGATTAATACGCAGGTGGATCTTCCAGCTGTCGATAGATGTCCCACGATGCAAAGCGCTGCAGAGATGATGGAAGAAAATTAGATAAATCTGTTGACTGGAAACACATGTCCCTTTCACTTCATATTTGAAAGTGTTGGTAGCCTGACCGACGGCCTCCGGTTCTCTTCCCATATCGCTTCCTGTCGCCATCCAGCAATCGTCCCATATCACTTTCTGTCCATCCAGACCAGCAAAGCCCAGTCGCAACCCGAGCACCTACAGCAAAAGTACCGTTGCATGTCCCCGACCCGCCGTCCCACTAAAAAACTGCTGGCCAGGCCATTTGTTAAAACAACACAAACTCATTCCTCCCGTAGAGCCACTAATTTAAAACCTAAGTACTGTTTTACCGCTTTTCAGAGGCTGCAGCTGTTTTGAATGCGGTTGAGGGGAGAGAAAGTGATTTAGAGGTGAAATGGGATAATGATGATGTTCGTGCTAGTAATTTCTCAGGCCAAAAAACATCCTAATTTAAATCAGGCAAGACGATCTGTGATTAGAGCGTGGCAGAGGGGGCCGATGGGCTAAAGGCAAATATAATTATAGGTGCTATTGCTGGCATGATTTTGACACTGGTATCTGGTTTTTCTGGGTAGCTGTCTCGTAAAATCTGACTGGAGAGTTTTTAACTTTAGCGCCGCTCCTCTACCAAGTTGTTCTTGGTGCTGAATCAGTCTTCAGCCGCGTATTCTCCAGCAGCTCCGGTGGAATCCGATAGTTTAATGCGTTTCAAGGATTTAAAGCGTCACGGTCAAAATCGGTCAAATCAGACAAATCCTATGTCCGAACTCGCTTTAGATTAGGAAGCCTATATAGATGGAAACAATAAAAAAAGGAAGGATTTCAGGGAAGTTGTTACATCAATACGTTGTCACTCAATTCTGTCCCCCAAGTTTGACGGTTGACTCTTTATTACAGCTGTCAAAAAAGGGAAATTCAGCCATTCTGCTCCAGCTGCTATATATGAGTCTTCTGGATTTTAAACTAGCCTGAGCCCCGAGCTCAGTCAAGGACCACGGACACACATCTGTCCGTCGCTAGCAAACTGACAGCCGAGGAACAGCTGGTATATTTGGGGGGGGGGGCAGATAAACGATGGTTGAAAACTTGTTCTGTTTCCGGTCTGAACGCACTTTTAGCTGAGCTGACACTCGACGCAGTGCTCAGGCCGAAACTGCTTTTTTGTTGCTGTTAGTCACTGCAAATTGAATCCAACACTTTTATCTCGGGTGCGCGACCGTCATTACAGCCTCACTCACGGGGCTGTGGACCTGTCGTCCGGTAAAGTGTCCCCCCCCCCCGCCTCATCTCCCCGGGTCGGTGCTGGCTTTCCCAACCGTTCCCCAGCGTGGCCGAGGGTTTTGGCTGCGATCCGGATCAGGGGGCTGGGGGGTCGGGACGGTGTCTCGGGTGGAGGGGAAACGGGAGGCAGAGCCGCTGCCATGTTCCTGGGTCCTTCAGCGGTGCGGTTTCCAAACGCCGGGATTCGGCAGAGCCTCCCGTCACCGCTGCAGCAGAGGGATGGGAGGAATGCGGCGACTCTGATTTTTCTTGGCAGCTTCTCGTTCTCTTTTCTTTTATTATTATTTAATTGTTCGGTAACGTTCAGTGGATTGAGTCAGGCGGCGTATCCCATAGTTTCCAGCGTGCGGTGGGTCGCCTCGGAGGACCTCAAAGGATCGGAGCGGCGGTGTCGTTGCCTGTTTTACCTAATTTAATTAAAGTTATGTGTCCCTTGATTTACTGCCGACCATTTTCCGAAGCATACAGTAAATTTTTATTTTTATTTCCTTCTTTCCAGGCAGCCCGTGGTTTCAGTTCATTTCTATGAAAGTCAGTTTGTCGAGACTTGGAGCTCGGTGCAGACAGCTGACCCATTGCAGTCAGCAATTTTTATTTTTTTTAGGGTCGTTTTTTTTTCTGACTGTGCTTATAAATGCGAGATTGTTTGACATTGAATTTTATTGACCACGGATGTTTTTCTGCTCCCCACCACCTGAACGACTCCCAGGGACGACACATTGTTTTTTTTAGGTGCATTGATGCCACTATAACTTTTGCCAAAACGAAGCATTCACTGTGGTTTTCAGGGCACAGATTTTTATTTATGTCGTATCGACACCGTCCATGACACAGGACAAAAACACTGATATTACAGTTCTGCGAAACCCTGGGACACATTTGAATAGAACTTGTTTTTCCTTTTGTTTTCTTCCGACAGCTGCACCTAGCATCCTTCATCCCGTCACGTTCCGCCTGCTTCCCTGACATGTTATCGGTGAAACCAACGGGAACAAAAAACGTAACTGGCCTCCCCACACTCACCCTTGTACCACAGGTCCGTTAAATGTGTCGCAACCTCAGCAGAACAAGACATCGAAGAACCCACGCGGTCGACACCTCACCCCACCATCCTCGGGCGGCTGATACAGAACCCAGAGGTTCGGAGGGGGCCCCACTCTGGAAAGGGCCTGATACCAATGCGGCCCCAAAATAAAGGACCCTGCTTATGAGAGAAGGAAAAACATTAAGTCTGGACAGTAGCTGGGGCGTCTCCGGGCGTCTCTGGGCGTCTCCGGGCGTCTCTGGGCGTCTCTGGGCATCTCCAAGCGTCTCCAGGCGTCTCGCAGGTGAACATGAAGCGGCACAGCGTCGGAGGAGGCACAGGGCTGTTTGCCATTTGCATGTATTTTCCTGCTTTTCCAGCTTTCTCCATAAAAGAAATGTTACCTCCCGCGGAAAAATTAAAAAGAGGGCCAGAGTCGCCCGCCAGGTGACCTTGACCTGTGACGCACGCCGGGTTAAAGCAGCGTCGCTGGTTTGATTCTGAAGAGGGTTTCTGAATAGTATTAACACTGTCACTTTTAAATAAAGAGAAAATGGTGAAAGTGGAATTTTGGAGGCATGAACCTCCAGCGGTCTTTTCTTCTCTAATGCAGTAAGAAAGAACGATTCTTGAGATGCTTTAAACAAAAAAAAGTGACTATCAATTGAAATGTTTTCATTTCATGGAATAATCGACGCGGTAACAGTTGAGCCGAATTACGCAGCAGCTGAAACGCGACTTTGAACTTTAAAGAGAAAAAAGAAAAGGGTTTGAGTCAAATATTTGTTCATTAAAAAAATTCCCCGAATAGCAGAAGCCGCTGTCTCTTTCTCAGTCTCTCAATTTACGACTCTGAACTGTTCTTCATGAACTGGAATATTTACAGTGGGTAAATTCTTCTTTTTTCTTTCGTCCTTTTGTGATCAAAACTCAAAAAAAATCCAACGGGGACCACAATGGCAAACACTTGTTAAGGATTAATACGATTCCCAGACTCTTTTATTCGTTGTTGTTTTTTTTTTTTTTTTTTTTATGAAGATCAGGAATTCCTAAAAAAATAAATAAATAAAAGAGAGAAAAATCCAGAGTCCTAAGAGGAAAAAGGAGAAAAGAGGAGGATGAGAATTTAGAAGAGGGACAGAAAAAATCATAAGGGGAAACAGAAAGACGGCGGAAACGAAAGGAAAAAAATGACGAGGATGAGGTGAAGGTTGGAGAGAAGATGAGGAGACGAGTCGACGGGGGACGGATGGAGAGAAAGAGACACACATATACATGTATGTATATATATATATATATATATATATATATATGCTATGGAGGTGGCGGACGGAGAGAGAGAGAAGAGGGGAGAAGAAAAACAGAGCAGCGACGGAGAACGAACTCGGAGCCTCCAGTCGAGTCGGCCGCAGAAGTTGGGAAAGTATTCTGTGGTCGCTGCAGCTATTCAGAAAATGTTAAAGGCGGAGGGAGGGGATCGCTGGCTGCAGTGTGTGTGTGTGTGAGAGAGAGAGAGTGAGAGAGAGAGGGCGGCATGTATGTGTTTCATTTGAGCGCTGGTATGCAAATTCTCCTGTGCGTGAACATATGAGTGCGCGTTGTGGTTTAAACACAATATGTTTGTGCTCACGTTACACTCTGTGTGTTTACTGGATGTGTGTGTGTGTGTGTGCGTGCGTGCGTGCATGGCTGCGTGTGTGTGTGTGTGTGTGTGTGTGCGTGCGACACCAAAGAAACCACACGCGTTGCCATGTGATGCGATGACTCCAGGAACTGAAAAACGTAGGATTCAAATGGGAGATTTTTTATTTTGTTTTACTCTGAGACAACTTTAATATTAATTTTTTAAAAAAAGGATTCATGTGGCTTTTTTTTCATTCTGTTCCTTGAGGTTGTTTTTTTTGGTTTGTTTGTTTGTTTGTTTGCTTGTTTGACATCTGCAACTCATCCGCAGAGACCCACCCTGACGCACGTCGACAGCAACACGGACCCGAGGGAATCACCCTCGTTTGCTGTTAAAGTGGCGGCAACGTCATCGTTGTGTTTGTTTTTTTCTTTTTTTGGGGGGGGGTGTCTTGTTTTGTTGTTGTTTGTTGTTTCTTTTTTTGGGGGGGGTGTCTTGTTTTGTTGTTGTTTGTTGTTTCTTTTTTGGGGGGCTGTCTTGTTTCTTTTTTGGGGGGGTTGTCTTGTTTCTTTTTTGGGGGGTGTCTTGTTTTGTTGTTGTTTGTTTTTTCTTTTTTCAGGGGTTGTCTTGTTTTGTTGTTGTTTGTTTTTTCTTTTTTCAGGGGTTGTCTTGTTTTGTTGTTGTTTGTTTTTCTTTTTTTGGGGGGGGTGTCTTGTTTTGTTTTTGTTTGTTGTTTCTTTTTTGGGGGGCTGTCTTGTTTCTTTTTTGGGGGGTGTCTTGTTTTGTTGTTGTTTGTTGTTTCTTTTTTCAGGGGGTGTCTTGTTTTGTTGTTGTTTGTTGTTTCTTTTTTCAGGGGGTGTCTTGTTTTGTTGTCGTTTGTTGTTTCTTTTTTGGGGGGTTGTCTTGTTTTGTTGTTGTTTGTTTCTTTCCGGCCCGGGTGAAGCTCTGTGCGCGCCGTTGCCGGGCCGCGGTCGGGCCGGACGGCTCTCAGGCCGCGGACCAGTGGTTTTTTCCGCCCGTCCGGGGTCTGAGGCCAAGGACAAAACCGGGACCCTTCCTGAACCCGAACCGAGATGCTGTGAGGTTCTAAACAGAACCGTGGACCGGTTCGACGGTACCGGAGATGTTGTGCTGCCGGGTCGGGCATTTTGGCAGAGAACAAAGGCGCCGCCTGTGAACATTTAACTGCTGCGCTCGCATTTGTGCCAAATATGTAAATTACCAATATATCCTCATTACGTTAATAGAAAACACAGCCGCTCGTGTTTACAAAAACAAGTGGGTTTTTTTGCTGTGGTAAATTATTTGTGTATAAACACGAGCTCTGGGAGTCGAGGCCGTGATAAGTGACGGGGGGGGCAGAAAACAGCTGACGGTGCGTTCGCTGTCTGTAGGAAAAACAGAGCAAACAAAAGGACACAGGTTCGCAGAGAAGCAAACATGTACCCCCCCCCCGTGTGTGTGTGTGTGTGGTCATCAACAATGCACACACACACACACACACACACAAAGCCATGCGACATTCAGCATCCCACTGCTCTCAGTCGATACACAACGTGAACACAGGCCGACACACGTGTTAAACGTGCTGAGCCCACAAGTACATACAGCTGATAGGAATCTACGGTGTGTGTGTGTGTGTGTGTGTGTGTGTATGTGGCGTATGTCTATATTCATATATGTGTGAATGTGTGTGTGTACATGTGTGTGCACGTGGTTATGTATGTTTGCGTATGTGTGTGTGTGTATGGGTGCGTGTGTGTGTGTGTGTGTGTGTGTGTGTGTTCTGGATGGAGGGCAGTTTCTGGGAATTGTGCTGCTGCACAGTGGAGAGATGCTGAGAGCAGCAGGAGGGTGGAGAGGGTGTGTATGGGTGTGTGTGTGTGTGTGTGTGTGTGTGTGTGCTTGTGTGTGTGCATGCGTGTGTGTTCTCATTGTTTTCCCTTGTAGCATGCTTAAAGATTACAGCGCCTTTTCAACACTCCAGAATCGCCCTCACACACGCATACACACACAAAGCCCCGCATACACACGGTCTGACCTATATCTAACTCCACAACACACACACAGACATGCACGCACACACACACACCCACACACACCCTCACACACAGTAATGAGGGCAGGCATGCTGAAAGAGGGACAAAGCCTGTTGCTTAGTGACTGGGTTGATGGGAAGTGACAGAGACTCATTTACCTTCTGAAGCGTCTCCTGAGCAGCCGCATGTCGACCCGTTGCTCTGACCTGGGGAGATGTGGACCCGGCGAGGGCGGACCGGGGCCCGGACCGGGACCGGGGCCCCGCGCTGCCTCCCGTCCCTTCACCCCTGACCTTGGGGGACGGGAGCCAGCGGCCACACTGAGAGGACTTTCCGTCGGGCCCGGAACCGTTTCCCACCCTCGGCTTGATCTCTTTTAGCGGCGGTGGACGGTAACGTCGGCTCTGATGCCGCCGGACTCGCTGAGGTAACGGCTGGTGTCTGGGAACGTGGGGAAAAGCCTGGCGACTTGGCGGGATTATCGGGATTATTAGGATTATTGAGATTATTAGGATTACTGGGATTGTTGTATCCATTTCAGACACACTCACCCCCAGTTTTTAGGGGCTTCAGATCAGGTGGACACTGCTGGTTGTGCCTGGTCGTTTCTTCTTTTTGGACGTTGCCCTGAAACTTCATCTAATACTAGTAACTAATAGCTGATAGAAGAAAAGGCCAGAGTGTCAAAGATCAAACCTACTAAATGCATAAAAGAGTGAATAGATACATTAATAAAAAACAATAGTTTATAATAAATCGTACAAAAAAATTCTATAAAAATATATAAATTAATAAAATACAAGAGCCTAATTAATAGAATAATGTAATTAATAAATCATAATTAATTGGTTAATTATAATAAAATTATAGATGAATTAAAAGATAGATCAGTGGATAAAATAAAACCCATTTGTAGCACAACCGTTATTTTCATAGTTTAGACTTTTATTGTAGTTTTTGTAGTTTCGTCATTTTTCTTGTGTTGTTCTTGTTGTTGTGTGGTTTTCTACTATGACGACTTCCTCTATCGTTGCCTCATCACTTTATGGCCCAAACACTAATAAAACAAACAGACAAAAATAACAACAACTCCCACTGATATGATCAGCAGGTTATTATGCCATCAAAAGGAGGAAGGTAAAGGGACATTCCTCTCAAACTGCACCTGTGTTTCATGGGCAGTCGGTGTGTCGTTAGCATTATCAAAGAGAAAAGAGCGAAACCAGCATTTAACCCCGAATAACATGACACTGTCAGGCGTGTTTACATGTAACCGCCTGACGCCAACCGACATTAGCATCGCTCATCGGGCGAAGGAGAAGACGTGTCGTTCGGGTTGGCGGGTTAGATGGGGAAAACACAGGACGTGATTTACAGAGCAACAAGTTGTGGCTTTGGTAAATAAGCTTATTTTCTTTCCAGTCGAGAGCAGACTGGTACGACTCTGGTTTCATGTCAAATACAAAGCTGCGTCCAACAGCTGGTTAGCCTAGCTTAGCATTAAGACTGGAGCCCAGTGGGAGCGGCTAGCGTCCTAGCGCCGCATCTTCGAGGGCCCGGGACCGAGGGAGGTGTCGACCCTCCGGTCCTGCCCTCGGCGAGCAGGGGTGGTCCCCCAGAAAGTCAGATCACCGTGTCATAGTCCCTGGCTCTGAACAACTGGCCCGTCAACGGAGAACCTGATGATTCCCGTTCAAAAAAGCGCTGGCTTGACAACATTGCCCCCCCCCCCCCCCCTGAGAACGGACCTGAGCTGTAGAACCCGACTGAGCTCGACGGGCTGAAAAAAAAACAAAAGAGACGGAGACAGACAGACTGACGGACGGACGGACAGATGGGCAGACATTTTAACTCCCATGAGTCCCATTTAGAGGAAGTGGTGGTGGATGTGGGGGGGTACGGGATGGGGGGGGGCAGGAAGAAGAAGCAGGGAGCAAACACTTTCTCAGTTTCACATCACTGCGGAGACACTGCTATTCTTCTGTCTTTAACCCCGGAGGAGCCACACACACCAACACACAGTACATGACACTTAAAGACACACACAACAAGAGTGGCGACTAAACACAATAGGGCAACAAACAGACAAGCGGTGTGTGTGTGTGTGTGTGTGTGTGTGTGTGTGTGTTTGTTTAACCAACCCTGACCTCGTTATTTATCACTTTAATTTACACTCGCCGACGTTAATGTTTCTCCCAAAACGTTTTTGCTCATTGAACAAAATGACCAGTTATTTTTTTATGATTTTCTTTATTCTTAATACAGTTTTACATCAACCCCCCGCCCCCACTGCCGCCAATCTCCTCGGAACCACGTCCAAATTCGCCCGTTTTCGCACCAACCGGGGTTTCGCGTCCAGCGCCGGGCCCCTCGGTCCCGGGCCAGGAGGCGCGCTGACGTCGGTGCGGTGCGGAGCGGCGAGGGACACTGAGCCCGGAGGCCTCGTGGCGACTGTGTGTTTCCGTGGCCCTACGGACACGGCGGGGCCCCAAAGCGCCGCTCCGGCTTTCTGCAGGATTAATCCCATTGAAGGAAAACAAATGCACCCAGTGGAAAAGAAAAAAACGAGAGTAAACTCACAATAAATACAAGAGCAACGTGTGTGTGTGTGTGTGTAGGGGGGGTTCTGACAGGGAGGTGTGTGGGAGTGGGGCTGCCAGTGCCTTCCCACAGACACACACACACACACACACACACACACACACACACATCATAAAAACGCTCACAGAAGACACGCACCCACCCACAGACAAACACACACACATCATAAAACCTCTCACAAAGGACACGCACCCACCCACACACACACACATCAGAGGACAGACACACACACACGCACATGGCCCAGCGGCAGACGAGTGGACTTCAGTCCTGCTGTGACCTGGCCAAGAGGAAATATCACACACACACACACACACACACACACACACACACACACACACACAGAAAATCCCACACTGCACGAAGCACTGTCCTCATTCACCGTGTTGACCTGAATCAACACACACGCGCGCTCGCGTTTTGTGATGTCACACTGAAGTTTTGTGGTTGGACGCTGGCAAATTCATGAAAAACTCGTTCCAAGACAAATAATAATAATCTTTTCGCTCTCGATGACGATTTATCTCTTTTACTCTGATGGTTTTTTTCTGGTTTTAATTAATTGGGCTAAATTTCTTAAAAAAACAGAAAAAACAAAACACTTCTGCTCCCTCGTTGAAAAAAACTCCTCTAAAATGATTTTCTCCTACACTCGTGTAAGTTGCATCCAGGACTGGGACTAGATCCAAGACCTGGATTTTAGGTTCTAGCAGAGAAGACCCCCCCCCCCCAGCAGATGAATCTGAAAACCGTCTCCAGGTGTCTCTGCACGTTCATCATCTGGCACAGCGAAGGTCTGATCTACATTTACTGTGCGTTTACATGTACGTCCTTGGCTTTTTTACTGTTTTATAGTCCTGCTACAGATCAAGCCACCAGCGACTCCGGTTTTACGATTCCATATTTTAAAGTAGGCGCATAAAACACGTGTAATAATATCATAAAGCACAGGGTCTCATTAAAGTTTAAGAGTAGACTGAGAGCAAACCAGGGTGGGAACCACTGGACTCAACCATCAAACTCCATAGAAAAACAGCTGAACTGGCTCCACCTGCCGCGGCGGCCATTTTCTTTCTTTCTTTTTTTTGCAGCAGAACTTTGAGCAGATTCAGCTGATGATGCATCTGCGCTTTTTGAAAACTCTTTCTTTGGATTTCACTTGTTTCGGAGAAATCTCCACATCGCGGTTCTCCCAGTTTTCATTGCCCGGATGATCCGATCGTGAAGGGGTAACAGACAAAACAAACTTTCAAGCTGTAGGGGAATTGACATGTGCTAAATATGAAACATGTGCATTAAAATATTTTTTTTTGTTTTGTTTTGTCTTGTTCGTTTTGTTTGTTTTTAATTCTTGCGCCGAGGCTCATGTTGTGGATCCGTTGCTCCCTTCTGGCGGCGCCGGTTTGAAGGTCATGTGAAATTTCTCCGAGGTGTCTCCAGCCTTGGGCGGATTCTTGTTGTCCTGCTTTCCCGGGAACGACTGGGTGTGTGTGTGTTTGTGTGTTTGTGTGTGTGTGTGTGTGTGTGTGTGTGTGTGTGTTCGTGTGTGTCTCTTTGTGTTTATTTGCGCCACACGGGACCCGGCGGCCTCGTTCTCTGTCCGAGGACGGTGACATCACCCTCTTCCTCATCCTCATCATCATCATCATCATCATCATCACTGCCGCCACCTTGTTCATGACTTCCTGTCTCCTGGCTGGAATGTTGGCACCCGGCGGAGGAAGCAAACAAATAAGCGCACACGCTCTCACTCACACTCACACTCACACTCACACTCACACACACACACACACACACACACTCACACACACACACTAGGCTTAAGTCATCAGATGTATAATGGGCACAAACATGCAATGAGTGTCGAGTGTTATTTGTGTCAGCCGCTGATCATTTTTGCAGATGCGCGGTTGATGTTTGAGAGAAGACGCTTTCATTTCCCTGGCGGCTGCAATAGCAGCTCGACTCAAGCAATGAAGGATGAGTCAAAGTGAAGCTCAAGAAAAAAGACAAAGACGGCGATAAAAACCAACCAAATCTCACATTAAAGAATAATATTAAAGGTCTAGATAATGTCCAGTATCATCCATTAGGTATTGATATTAATATTTATTAATAGATACATTTTAAGGAAACAGGAACCATCTTTGAGTCCTGGTGCAGATGCCGGAGACGTCTTTGCCTGCAGTTCCTCAAACCGGCCACCAGGAGACTCTGGCTCAAAAAATAAAGTCGATGTTTTGTTTTGGTTTGTTTTGGGGGGGTTGTTTTTTTTGGTTTTCCTTTTCCACCTCATGAACCCCCCCTTCATTTCACCTTGTGCGTCAACTCGCCAAACCTTGGGCCTCAGAGATGTTTCCCTGACGCGTGATGGCGCCCCCCCACCCCCCCACCAAGACGTGGGCTCATAGAGATGTCAGAGCTGTGTCATGCGTCGACCTTTTCATGCTGAACATTCCCGTTTCCTCATCCTGTTTGTTTCTTTGATGTTTTTGGAAAAAAGTCTATTAAAGCTGAACTTCCCTGATATAATGACACCATTGTGCTGCCCCAATAACTTCAAAGCTTTATGAACATGTTCTACATAAATTATTTTTTCCAAAGGTACTTGAGATTAATTGTAAACATATTTTTTGTCGAGCACAACCAGTTCCACGTTGTTTGTGGATAGTGTGAAATCACTTCCTGATATATTTCCACCTGCTTTGTTGGGGTTTGATAACAGAAAATGATTAAACGGCCTAAAACACGAAGGATTAACTGTAGAGAGACTCGGTCGTAGCGGATGGACGTCAACGTGGAGCCATCATAGGGGAGGAAAAGGCAAAGTGGTCCAAAGGCAGTGCAATGATCTTGGTGGTTCCTGCTGAGAAAATGACAAACTGTCCCATATTAGATCAGCCCCCCCGACCCCCCCCCCCGTAAAATAAACTAGATAGAAAATGTTATGTCCTTTTTCTACAGAAAAACATCTCTGACTAAACTTTCACACCCACAATGCAACTGGCATCAATATGTGTTATTATGCTAATTGTTATAACAACTAGCAGTAGTAGTAGGACTAGTAGTACTAGTATTAGTGGCAATAGTAGTACTAGTAGTGGTAGTATAGTACTAGTAGTGGTAGTAGCAGTAGCAGTAATTGTATTAGTACTATTATCAGTATTGTATAGTTACTGTTGTAGTTGTTATATTTGATTTTCAGACAATCTGACTCTTAATTACTTTACTATCAATTATTAATGACTGATTATTCACACCTCAGTTCTTGACGAAGTCGAGATGAAGCAGGTGAGACATGCGTCTGCAGCTCGTACATCAGTTGCCGTGGTAACAGATACTGTGGCCGTTTTCGATCGGTTCGTGATCGACCACAGAGAGCGGTCCTTGTAGGATGTTAGAACTTTTCCCCCTTTGTGTTCGTTTAGAACTTTTCCGCTTTTGTGTTAGTTTGTGAATTCTTCCTTTTTCTGTTTTTTTGTTTGTTCGTGTGTAGCAGTGAAAGTGACAGTTCTCTAAGGGGAACACCCATAGACACGAGGTTGCGGCTGGTGGTTTTCTGGTTTTTAGGCCCCCCCCTCGGGGTGGCCTAGGGTAGGTGAGATTAGGGCTGAGGCTGGTTCTGGTTCTGTGTGTTGTGGACAGTAGGGAGGCTCTGTTTGCATTGACTCTAGCGTTATACAAATTTTTCCCTGAGCAGGGCATCATCTCTGGGGGGCGTTGGGGGGGGGGGTCTCACATGTCTCACCTGCACCTGTAGTTCCTGTGTGTTAGTGTAAGTTTCGGGGATGCGCCCCCCCCCCGCAGCATTTCTCCTGCAGCTGCAGCCGAAGCGCCGTTGACGACGGAACCAGCCGGTTCTGCCGTCTGCATATAAAGATAAAACCAGTAACAAAGGACGGGTATTGTCGGGTATTAAAGAGCCCCCCCATCGGAAAATGTGAACAAAGGTTATGTTTACATTCAGAATCAATCACCAGGAAGCATTGTGTGTGAGTGTGTGTGTGTGTGTGTGTGTGTTCGCTGGAGTGGATTTCCTTCCTCATGAAACTGTCGCGATGCCAATTTTTTCTTCTTTTTTTTTAAGGACTTTATATTGTTTACGTCCAGGTTTAAGAGCCTCCAGTCACCCCCCCCACACACACACACACATCTTCGCTGGCAAACTGCAGTATTTCTGTGGCAAAACTAAAAAAAACAGGGACCCTGTCATCGCCCCCCCCCCGATGCTCCGCATCAGGTGCCAATAAACCCCCCTAAAAAAACCCACTGGAATTTTTATACATTCACATGTATATTTTATGTTCCGGAGTCACAAGCTGCATCAGCCAGAAAACGGACCTCGCCATCAGTGTGCTGGACTAAACGGCGGTTGATTGTCCCCCTAGTGTGACCCAGCTGTGTCAGAGGGACAATGGGGGGGGGGGGGGTTCTGGTAATGTTACTGTTTCATCCTGGTTCTCCCTTTTCTACGGAAATTCTATTCTACGGAATCTTCTGGGATTTACTTGTGACACTGCAAATGGCTTGTTCTACTCGGGGGCAGATGTATGTATCCAGGTAGGGTTTTTGGTCAGCGGCTGAACTCAGGAAGTGCCCCCCCACCCCTCCTCTTGATCTATAGACTCATTCAGAGTCAACCTCTGACGCCAGGAAGCATTTCTCTTTTCCATCGAGATCCTTGGAGCCCCAGCTGTGGACCATCGGGGGCAGGAAGGACCCACTCTCCTTGATCCCCAGGTTGTTCATATTGACCCCCTCAGCACCAGGAAGCGTCCTTTTCTACTTACACTAGATCTATGGAGTCACTGCTAATAATGACCTCGAACAGGAAGTGTCCTCTCCATTGGATGGATGGAGTCATTCTTGTTCCCTTCAGAGAGCAGGCCAAGTATTGTGTGGGGCTGGCTCCACCTTCCTCCCTGATGGTAAATGAGTCTGCCTGAGCTTCATCAAAATAGGGGCCGATTTATTTTGTCGACTGGCATGAGTAGTACGCTCGAGGCCCCAGAGATTAATCGGCTAATGGATGGCGACTGGGAGCGCAGAGATTTTCCTGCCAAAAATTAGGCACAGCGTTCCCTTGCAGAATGATCACGGCACAAAATCAGAGCTGCAAACGTATAGATGTCCAATTGTCCCGTCAGGGTTACGTTGGCCGAGTCTACGCAGACTCTTCGGCGTAACCGACACAAGCGGCCTATGCCATCATGGTCATATATACTTCTGTGTTGGCGTCACTCTGCAATTCATCACCAAAACACTAGTGTACGGCAACGTTCACATGCCACCGCGTTGGCGTCCTTCAAGCCTCAAAAAACACGACAGCGACTGAAACCGAGCGGATCTTGACGGCGCCGGAGCCGACAGCATTGAGCAGCAGCTGGATTTCTGGTGTTTGCTGCGACCCGTCGGAGGAGACTGACGTATGATGGAGGCGAGGAGGGAGGACGGTACCGAGCGGATCAATCACAGTTCTCATAGGTTCAATGCAAAAGCATAAAATGGCCTTAAATCACAAAAAAACACCAAGGAGCCTTCCGTCCCCGGTGATTAGCAACATTAGCCATTAGTGTCTCTTCCTCATTGGCCAGACAGAAACGAGTATGCTAACAGGACATGATGCTCAGAAACATCCAGGTGCCGAGTGAAAATGAGGTGATGAAGGGTTTGGGGACGCCGGTTACCAAAGCTGTGGCCGATAACTCAGCGATCTGCCCCCCCAGCTCCGTATGTCGCGAAAAATTAGTAAAGTCGCCGTCCGCGCCTCCAGCATTGTGGGACCAGCTTTTGTAGGCGCCATAGCTGTTTGTTCCACTTACTGGAAGGCGCAATGAGTCATATTGGGTTTTTCTTTTTAAATTACGTACCCAACTTTTCATAAGAGGAAAAAAAAGTTTTCGGTGAGCACATCACCCCCCCCCCCATACAGACACACACATGCACGGACACACACAACTTCCCAGCATGGAGACACATTGTTATGCATAATATCCACTTGACTCTGTTACAACTGGATCATTTTTCAGGCAATGGTGTCGTACTGGATTCCATTATATTGTGAAATATTGTTTTGTTGTCAATATCTAATGCCATGAGTTACAAATTAATGTATCACAGGGCTCAGTTTAACAAGGATAAACAGTAATAAATTCTTTCCTGCGCTTCAAAGTTCCCATTAAAAAAAAATTATTAAAGCTGTCCGAGATATTAAAAGTAGCTTTTAGCTCAGAGAATAAAAGCCTCATTCAACTGTTTCGATCATTTTTCTCCGTCCATGTTTTTCTCATTACATTAACACCACGTTTCACGTCAGTGACTCTTCCTGCTGGCTCCATCTCCTGGAAACCTTCGGTGAATAAACCTCATGAATGGACTTTAATGGAAGTCAAGGGTTTTAAAGGACACAAAAAAATACGTTCAGAGGAACAATGAGGAGCAGACGATTTCTAAAAAAAAATAAGAAGAAATGACTTTAACCTGACTCCTTACATGTGTTAGAAATCAAGAAAAAAAAGAAGGGAGGATGATGAGGAGCAGGGAAGAGGAATGGAAGACGGGGTATTAGAAAAGATGAGAACGGGTTGGAAGAGGGGAAGAAATGAAAGAAAGAGGGGATGAGGAAGAGAGAAGAGAGAAGAGAGGGGACATATGGAAAAGGAGGAGGGAGGAGAGGAGCGGATGGAGGCGAGAATGAAGAAGGAGGGAGGAAGAGGGGAGGACCAGGGAGGAGATGGAGGATGGAGAAAAAGACAGAGAGAAAAAGACGGAAAGAAAGAAGGGGTATTGACAAAGGAGGACAGGAAAAAGGGAGGAGGATGAAAGGAGACGAGATGACGAGCAGAGGATTGAGGGAAGAGGTGTCAGAGAGGAAAGTGAAGAGGAGGAGAGAGGAGGGAGGGAAAAAAGGGAAGGATGAGAGGGAAAGAAGAAAGAGGGAGAATTAGCTGCTTCTGTTTCATCTCAGTCAAATCTTGGACGAGTCCTGGACATCTTCCTCTCCCTCACTGCAACCTCAGGTTCTCTGTAGTAAACACACACACACTCACACACTCACACACACACAAGCACACACACACATAAACACACATAAACACACACACACATATACACACTCACAAACACACACATAAACACACACACACACGCACAAACACACACGCGCTCACACACACACATAAACACACACATACAAACACACACACACAAAAAACACAAACGCACACACACGCACACACGCACACACACACATAAACACACACACACACAAACACACACACACACACGCACGCACACACGCACACATAAACACACACAAACACACACACAAAAAACGCAAACGCACACACACACGCGCACAATGTGCTCACACACACTCACGCACACAATCACACATGCACACAAACACGCGAACACACACTCCCTCTGACTGGCAGCTATCTCGTCCGGCAGCTGCCGCTGCTGCTGCCGCTGCCAGATCCTCGGCCGCAGGAGGTTCTTGGTTCTTGGCCTCGGACGTCAAGCAGCAAGAATTCATCAGACGGGGGGGGGGGGGGGGCTATTCACTCGTCCCGAGTGCGGGAAGGACGGTCTGATTTAAATTTAGAGGGAGAGAGAGAGGACTCTCTCTGGGAGGTTGGTTCGAAAATGTGATCTGTTCCAAATTACCTCAAATATAAGGAACTTTTTCATTCTAATTTTGCTCTTTCTCGGCAGAAATCACCTCCCAGCGTCTCCACCTCTTGGTCGTGACCCTTTTATCGCTGCTGGATCAGAATCGATGCAGCGGAACCAGAGACGTCCTCGTCCTCGTCATGTCCGTCCCACAGCCCCATCTTCCTCCTCAGAGCTTGGCACCGGCGTTACCCAAGATGCAACTCCACCGGGGGCTGCGGTCCGGGGGGGGGGGGGGGTCTCTAACCCCACACCCTCAGGCTGCGTCGTCTGAGGAAGTCAACGGGGTTATTCTCACGCGCCAGCCTCTGGGAAAATAACGTTATAAACAACGTTAACTCAGGCAGTTGACCTTTCCCGGTACCTGTGGACGGCCTCCGCTGCACAAAAAAAAATCCAGGATCTCAAAGGATGAAAAGAAAAATCAAAAAAGAGTCGACGTGGTTGTGTGCAGCAAAATCTCATAAGTGTTGAGTTTTTAGTTTCTCTGGCCTGAGAAGTCGGTGTCGTTTCTTAGTCTCCCTCTTTCAGAGCCATGAAACCGACTAAAATAATTGCTGAACTGTTTCTTTTATATTATATTGCTGGAACCGATTTTATGCATTTTATTTTGAAAGATCACATCCAGATGATCCGATTTTATATTTAGTTTTTAATTTGTTGATTCCAAGTTGCTGCCCTGTCTGAACAACTTTTTTTTTTTTTTTTACTTTGAAGCCTTTCCGTCACTAAAGACCTTTATCAGTATTCTCTTTACAACGCTGAAGTAGAAAAAGGCCAAAACAAATAAAACGTATACAGAAAAAAAAAGGTATTTACAGACTTGGTCCATTGCAAATATTCAATGACAAAGCCAAGACTTCTGTTACTTAACCACGATTGGGTGCCATGATACACTGGATGTGTGTTTGTGTGTGTGTGTGTGTGTGTGTGCAGAGCATTATTTTCCCCGTCTAGAATAAAAAACTGTTTCCAAACTTATCAACTTTTTTTTTTTTTTAAACAGAGTCTGGCCTCAACCACTTCCTGCAGCGTCCACCGGCGTGAAAACCACTTTACAGCAGTGACACCTAGAGGACCGACGCAGTAATCACACGTAGGGAGGTTCGACTGGATCCGACCCGGCCCGTCGAAGCCCGTCTCCTTCTGCAGGGGTCGATCATTTTTCTGACCAGGTCACCTCCATCGACAGTCCGCCGATGGTACAGATGTTGCAACGTGTTGCCACATCCTCCTGTGCCGCCTCCGCAACCTCAGTTTTACCCCTCGACCCTGAAGATGGATTTATTTATTTGTTTATTTATCTATTTAATGGATTATTTTGGTTTAACGAGAAAGAAAAGGGAGGCGGCGAAGTGAAGGAAGAAAATTGGATTAGAGAATTCAT
>CM029111.1:17831713-17894213 GCA_016859345.1 Istiophorus platypterus
TTATTCGCTGTTCTCAATTTTGGGGTTTAATCTTGGTCTAAGAACAATTTGCAGAATAGTAAGCTGTGTAATATCACCCCAGTTAGCTGTGGGTTTCAACTTGGGCCGCTTTTCTGTCTACATTTAGCCAAATAGGCACCTGTAATGCCAGACGAATTAGTAATTAGCACTTCCTGTTTGAAGTGTTCCTGTTGATGTACAGACAACTGTCACCGCTTTATTTTGATACTGAAGAAATCTCAAAAATGTGAAAATTCTCAGGCAAGTTCTGGGGTTATGAAAAGCCCCTTTTTTTGTTTGTTTCTCCTATGATTTCTGCATCGATTTTATTTATTTATTTATTTATTTATTTATTTATTTATTTATTTATTAAGGGTGCTTCGCGACGTACGTCCGAGACAACGATGTCAGCAGGAAGAATAGGTTGACCTGGTGTAAAGTGACCGCGTTGATTGAGTGCGATTTTTAAAAACTTTTTTGATGCAAATTGCACCATATGCAACTTTTGCATTCACCATCTGGGGTAAATAAATGACCCAAATGTCTGCTGAGACAAATCTGTCACAGTGAAACGTCTCATTTTGCTGAACGGACGCGAATCCGGCGCAGACCCAAAGCGCCGTTGTCATTCCTGTTCAATGGAGAAACGCATCTCCGGATTAAACGATGTCCGACGCCCGATGGTTCAGTCGGCGGCGCATTTACCGGGCGAGAAGTTAACATGAAGGTCGTCCTGTTATTCTCTCGTCTGCAGGACGGCGCTCTGGACCTGCTTAGGGAACTGAAGAACATCAAGATGTCTCTGGAGACCCTGCAGGTAACTGACTCCACCCCTCTGCCACGTCACCACAGCACCGCTGAGTGCACCCTTTTTAACTTGAGACAGCCAGAGCACCGCCCCACCGGCCTCGGCGGCGCTTTCAACTTCCCGCAGCGCTGTAGGCGTATGCAGTGAAACGCATTTCCATCATCCCAGGCTGGTATTAAGTTTTTCTGTTGATTTGGACCGTGACCACATAAAGATCTAAATCATGCTTCTAAATGTAAACGTCAACAGTCCATATCCAGGTAAACGTCCATTTGAGGGATCAGCTCTGTTTCTGCTTCCCCTTCTACTCCCTGTTTCCCGTGAGTGCGACGTCTCCGGAAAAACCCTGGCGGGATTCCTTTGGATTTTTGCCGCAGGCGTTCGCCTGGACTCAGCGATGAACAGCTTAGGTTTCTGTGGTCAGAGGTCAGAGATCACCGCGGCCTCATAAAACACGTCTCTCGGCCAAGAGTTGGGAATTCGCAGGCAAATTACGACGACATTTCGCACAAATGCGTAAAAGGATAAAAAGATCAAGCGATGACATTTTTATTTATTTCACTCTGGTTTAACATGGATAACTCTGTCTCTCTCTCTCTCTCTCGGTCTCTGTCTCTCTCCCTCTCCCTATCTGCCCCCCCCCCAGTCCACCAGAGTCGGGATGTCGGTAAACGCGGTGAGGAAGCAGAGTTCAGATGACGAGGTTCAGACTCTGGCCAAAACTCTCATCAAATCCTGGAAGAAACTGCTTGGTGTGTGTGTGTGTGTGTGAGTGAGTGAGTGAGTGAGTGAGTGAGAGAGAGAGTGAGAGTGTGTGTGAGAGTGCATGCTCTTGTACTTCTATCTCTGTGAGGACCCATTAGTGTCGTAGCTCATGAGAACCATAATCAGTTTTTGGTTATGGTTTTTGTTATATCAATGACAAGTACGGGAGTCGAGTTAATGACTTTCTTTATTAGCAATTTATTGATTACAATAAATTAATTGCTTTGTTTATACAGTGTCAGAGAATTGAAGATGTAAACAGTTGAATTATCAAAATAGCTGCTGATCAATTTTCAATAATCAGATTATTCGACCAGCTGTGACAAGGTGACGTCACTATTTTAATCTTGATTGCCCGACATGTTAGACTGTACATGGATGAGATGTTGTGTGTCTGCTGGGTATTGTTTGTTACTGTAGGGACTGATGACGTGTGTCTGTCTGTCTGTCTGTCTGTTCGTTGTCCCTCAGATGGATCAGAGGGGAAGTCTGACGACAGGGAGAAGAAGAAGGACGGTTCCCCCATGAGGTCGTCGTCCACCTCCAAGGACCCTGGTGGCGGCGGCGAGAAAAGGTCGGTCGCCCGGCGCGACGCCGCCGTCGTTCACGCCCGCCGCTTTGGGACGGGGTCGCCGCCAGAGGTCGGCTGATTCTCATCCTCACTTCCGCTTCACAGTGCCTTCAATAAAATATAATCTCTCTCCCTCCTCCTCCTCCTCAGTAAGAAGCCCGGGGAGACCCCCGCCACCCCCGCCTCCCCCACCACCCCGACCCTTCCTGCCCGGGTCACGTCCTTCCCCCCTGCCCCCGTCACCACCGACAGCGTCCGGAACAAGTGCCGAGAGCTGCTGGTGGTGGCGCTGCAGACCGACGGTGAGGAGACGTTATGATCATGATTATTATTATGTTTTAACAGCAGCTCTGCAGAGGCTCTGATGTTTTGTTCTCTGGATATATTTTTATTATTAATAATGATAATAATAGTTATATTCTTAATTGATTATTTTTACACTAGATGCTATAATAATCAGTGTTTGCCAACAGTTTGAACTGATCATCTGCTGCAAACGACCGTAAAGTCGTTTACTCTTCACATTACAACCTGATCAGAACTTTACTTTGGTTCTGGTCGATGAAGACAACGTCACCCAAACATACATTAGGGGATCGAGAGAGACCCCCCCCCCCCAAAGAAACCAGGTTCTCTTCAACATTTCTGCCGGTTAAAGGGGGTTTTCGTTGCCACTGTCACAAAGTGTTTTTTCATGGGGGGCTGTTGTTATATATATTCTCTATAAATTGAATTAAATTGACCTGGTTTGAATTTAGTAGCTGTGCTGGAGCTTTTCTTGTGACATGGTCTTCATCAGCAGAGATTTTTTTTTTTAAGGTCAAAGTTTTAAAGGGCTCAGAAAAAAAACTGCACATTTGAATGAGTCCAACATTTCCAGAACAATCTGAGACACTGCAGCCGCCGATGGAGAAAATGTGACACGATTGAAAGCTCCAGGATAGTTACTAAATGGACTTGGACGGGAGGTTGTTCTATCACGAGGTCAAGAATGAATCTTGAGACTCATTTTGTGATGAATTGTTTTACACTTCATGTTCATGTAGTTTTATTTTATTTATTTATTTATTTATTTTTTGAGCTCTCAACAGTTTTCTGCTAGTAGAAACTGTTCAGGCGTCGCCATGTGACATTAATATGGACGTTCGGATGACTGAAGGAGGCGGCGGTAGATGGTAGAGGGTCAGAAAGGTCTGGAAAAATATAAAGTTTACCCGGGTTTGGATATTATCAATAATCAATACGTCATGCCAACTCCATCCTTTCAGAGGCTGATAACTGGCTGATTTTATTATTGATGTTAATTGACTTATAGGCAGTAGACGTACGTTTGGTTACAAACACATATTATGTTACTGAATTGAGTCACAAGGTTGTTACCAAGTTCACAATTTTAAAAAAAAAAATGTGTTTTTTATGTTGTTTTTGTTTTTGCTTTGCAGTTTAGTAAAAGGGCCAATTAATTCATGCATTAAGCTTCTCGTGAGTGCATAGCTGAACCGGAGTGTGTGTGTGTGTGTGTGTGTGTGTGTGTGTGTGTGTGTGTGTGTGTGTGTGTGTGTGTGTGTGTGTGTGCGCGCGCGCGCGCGCGTTCCAGATGACCACAAGACCATCGGAGTCGACTGCCAGCACCTCGCCGCCCAGATCGAGGACCATATCCTTTCACGTTGCCCGGCGGCTTCTGAAACGAATGTCGGCGCGTCGGCATCCGGCGGCTGCTGAGGCGCATGTGATTTTTACCCGGCAGGGTCAAGGCCCGGCGAGGCCTGAGCAGAATCTACGTCAGACCGCGTGAAAGGATCCGAAAACCGGCGGAAACCGGCAGTGAAGCTTTAGGGAGTTATTCAGCATGAGGGGGAACAGATGAAGCAGAGTGGCGTCTCATAAAAAAACAGACAAAATGGGCCGAGACACTTCAGAAGTCTCTGGTTCCTAATAATCCAAATAATTATAATCAACCATCCTTTTGTTTGTTTGTTTAATTTGATGCTTAAAGCTTTTTTCCATTGTTGTTTGAGCACCACAATCATTCAAATCAGAAGGTAACAGTTACATATTAAATAAGGAAATCTCCATCTAATGTATTTTTTCTTTTTTTTTAATTTGATCCACGTTTTCTGGTCCCAGTGCATCAGTTACTGTTAATCTGGGGTCCAGAGATATATATTAAGTAAATAAAAGGCAGTGAAAGTGATTAAACATACAAATACGTATAAGTATAAGCTTGTGGTAAATATAAAGCAGGCTCTAAAAGAATAATTAATTGTCAGAGCTGCAACAAAAACTGAGCAACCAAACGTCCATGATTAACATGTCTACAAACACAATATAGGAAAGTGCAGCTCCCCGATATAATCATGTCTCTCTGTGACTCATTAAGGATTAATTTAATAAGGACTCTATGTGAAACGATGGTAAATGAGTTATCTGACTCCTACCATATGCGCGCGGGGGGGGGGGTGGATGTGTGTGTGTGTGTGTGTGTGTGTGTGTGTGTGTGTGTGTGTGTTGGGGGCTGTCAGCTACCAGTGTTCCGGGCTCCTTGACTTTCGCGGCGGCGCCCACAGATCTTCCAGGAGTTCAGGTCCACGGATGTGAAATACAAGGCCCGTCTGCGGAGCCGCATCTCAAACCTGAAGGACCAGAAGAACCCCGACCTGCGGCGCAATGTCCTGTGCGGGAGCATCTCGCCGCAGCGCATCGCCTGCATGAGCGCCGAGGTTAGACGCCCGCGGGCGCCCGCTCTCGCCCTCACCCCCTCGGGGGCAGGGCAGTTTATTTGGGGGGTACGGTCACGTAAGGGTTTTCTGTCAGTCGAGGTTCTCATTAGTACTGCGCAGACAAATGTGATTGAGGCCAAAGTGCCCTTTTAATCCAAGAGATTTTTTTGGGTTTTATTTTTTTGTTCTACCCATGAGCGGAGCTTTTTACTGATGATCACATCTGGTACCATCGCGCCTCTGATTTGCGAGCCTTGTGAATTTAGATCAAATGTGTCGACGTTTGACAGGCAGTTTGCTGTTGTTCCGTCTCCGCTGTGAAAGCGCAGCCTGTTTGTGTGGCGAAGGCGGCGTTGTCTTTTCCCATCGCTGTCACGGAACGTATTCGATCTCTGTAAATATTTGAATGTGTTGTGCTCGAATGCAACTGGTTGATTCATGCAAAGCATTTGGTGGGTGCCTGTGTGTGTGTGTGTGTGTGTGTGTGTGTGTGTGTGTGTGCGTGTGTGTGTTTGTGTGTGTGTGCGTCTTCCTCTGCCCATGTGTGGTTCACACAGGAGATGGCGAGCGCTGAGCTGAAGCAGATGCGAGAGACTCTGACCAAAGAGTCCATCAGGGAGCATCAGCTGTCGAAGGTCGGCGGGAGCGAGACGGACATGTTCATCTGCAACAAGTGTCACGGGAAGAGCTGCACGTATACACAGGTCTGGAGGCGTGCACACACACACACACACACACACACACACGCACGTACATAAACACCGAAAGCCTCTGACCATTTAACCAGCTCTGTGTTTCTGTAGGTGCAGACCCGCAGCGCCGACGAGCCCATGACGACATTCGTGTTGTGTAACAGCTGCGGCAACCGATGGAAGGTAAAGAAATAAGGTTGTAAGCGCTTGGTGACGTATCTGACAAATCATTAAGACAGAAAAAACCTATGAGGGGAAACACGCAAGGCGGTTTATGCATAAAATTAACCAGGGCACGGGTGATTCTTTGTGATTTGTCTTGTGTTTGTATATTTACAAATAAAAAGACATGTAAATATGTGCTTGTCCTCCCACCAATTTCCTTTGGAGAATAAGAGGAAAATGACACCTACTAAAAGGAAAGAAATATCATTTGGAATTAAAACTCATTATATGCTTGAAAGGTTTTCCAACGAATAAACCCCACATCTATGGGTTTTTCGGCATTAAAGTAAAACCTTCAGTGGTTACATCGTCCCTTCGGCTGAAAGGCACTGTGGGAAATGTAGGACAGATGTAGGCGGGGCTACAACAGGCTGAAGGACACTGGGGAGTTTGTACTTTTCCCTCTTCAGAGTTGTGGAGGGAAAAAGATTGAGGCCCGGTGGCAAAGTTTCGCCACAAGATGGCAGCAGAGACTGCGCTTGGTTTCCTCCCCTCCCTCCTCTTCCTCCTCCTCCTCCTCGTCCACCTCCACCGCCCCACCTTTCTACTCACCTTCAGGTAGAACTCCTGCCTCTTTTAATGTTCTCCTCCCTTTAATTTTCCTGTTTCCCGTTTCATCCCATTTTTTCTGTACTTTTTATTTCCATTTCCTTCCTTTTTCGTCTCCATCCCTTCTTCCCGTCTTCCCCTTTTTCTCAGCTTTTGCCCGTCCACCCCTCCCCCCTGTTTACATCTTGCACACCCTTTTCACCCTCCTCCCAAACCACCCACCCGTATTTAGCTCCTGGCTCCAGGTCAAGGTGAAGCAGCCGAATCGAGAGGCTGAAGGCTCGTGGGACGTCTGTTCTGCCGGTTCGGCGCTTTTGCGACACCAGACCGACCAGGAAACGTGGTGGCAAGGGGGCGGCGTTTTTAAATGGAAATATTTCTGTTTTTAATAAGGCTGCATTTGGTTCCGTGACCTTTTTGAACTCTCGTCTCCTCAACGAGCGTTTGCAGTTCAGTTTTCAAAAGACGGCAAATGTTAGAGGCTTATATTTAGGGGATTCTTGTAAAATAACACAGAGTATCACATCTGGAAATTTTAAATTTGATGTAATTTTATGCAGGACTCAGACAAAAAAAGGCATCTTTTTTTGTCAAATTACGCTCAGTGTGAACCTATTTGGTTTTTGCAAAGAGCTAATACAAATAGACAACACAATATAAACAGGATATTACTCCTGTTGTTGAAAAGCTTGTATCTCCAGCTTCGATGAATTTAAAAGTTATGTTCTGAGATAATGGGCTCGTCTCTGAAAATTTTATTCATTTATTTCTTTCTTTTAATATCCAGCGAGTGGTTCTGCAGTGTGAGCTCTAATTAATATCAGGGTTTTGACTGATCAACATGGGAAACAGATTAATCACAATCTCTCTCCTCTTTCTGTCTTTCAGTTCTGTTGAAGAGGAAGCGTGTGTGTATATTATTCCATCATGAAGCAAACTGACTAAAGTGGATTGAATTTGGATTAAAAAAAAATGAATTCAGTATTTCTTTTGTTTTTTTATTTTATATAATTTTATATATATATATATATATATATATATATATATATATATATATATATATATATATAATAACTAAAAAGCTGTAATATATTTGAAGGAAGGATTATGCCAGTTCATGTTGTCTATTGGTTTCATTTGTTTTTGTATGGAGTTTTTTTCAAATGCTTGACGAAGCTTTAAGCCAGATTTAAATCACATTCAGGCCTTGTGGAAAAAATGGCTGCGCCTTTGCCACGTTGTGCTGCCACATATTTTGCCTTCAAACATTTCTATTAAATTTGCTCTTGGATGAAGACAATATCACTGTGTTGTTTATTTTTTGTTTTGGTTTTTTAATTGCTATTTTTGGCTTGTTTGGTTTTTGATAGTTTGCAGAAAAGCTTTTAGAAAGATAGCAGCTCATATCGGTATCTTCATATATATATCGACAGTGTCTGGTCTCATCTTTTGCCAGACGACATCCTAAAAAAAAAAAAAAAAAAAATCACGACGCTGTTTATATGGAGACAATATTCAGATTTTAAAACAGTTCAGAAAATGCTTTTGTTCAATGTAAGAGATTTTCCGATGACCTGGATATGAATGAGATAAGTGATCGAATGGAGGTGAAATTCATCGCTGGGATTACAACAGAGATGTCTGCATCACCCTTCAGTAATTCACGACAGAAACAAAGTAAATCAGAACTGACTCGGGGGGGGGGGGGGGTGCTGATGACGATGGCGGCGAGAATGTGGCGCGGAGAGAAGCTCCCGTCGTGTTTGTTGTGAAAACACCGCTTAGCCTCCCTAAGAGAGAGAGGAAGGAAAGGTGGAGAGACACTTGGAGAGAAGGCCCCGGGGTCTAATCACTAAACACTGACCTACTATACTATAACATAGTATAATTTGCTCTAGTATGACAGGATATAGGATCGGCTGCCAAAATTTGATTTAAGATACTATGACATACAAGTCACTGACCTACTATAACATAATAACCAGTGGTCTAATTTACTCTAATGTAGTATAGAATAATGTGTCGTATGACATGATCCACTACGACATTCTAACCTCTGACCTACTACGACATTTGACTTGACTGTTCCTGATTTAGCGGCTGTAGAGCGACAAACACTGAAATTCATAAGGTTTCAGGAACTGTTGGAAGCAGAAAAGACAAAAACAAAATTCTACCTGTGAACCGACACAACTCGATGAACCAATCATCAACCAATAGAAAGCAACTATTATCAGCACAGGTCGGGAGCGGGGGGGGGGGGGGGCATGGATGCACGGCTAAAGAATTGTCTGAGTGTGTGTGTGCGTGTGCATATATATAGGTATGTGTCCGTCCTCGTCACATAGAGAATAAAGCCTAAACACAAACAGATCAAGTTACAGTGAACTGTGGAAAAAGACCAGACACACACACACACACTCGGGTCTGTGTGAGTCAGTGTGTGTTGGTTTCCTTGAGGAACTGACTGTTGGGAGTATCAACACGCAGAGGGAACCGTCTCTGCCCAGCTCATGTTCACTTTCATGTTCACTCCCTGGACCTTTGCTCGACTTACTCCTGGTCCACATGGTCACGGCGGAGACCAGGTGCAGACTCGGCGCCAGGCCTCTGAATGTATATCTAAATGTCTTATTTATATGGCCAAACTCAATGTCCTGTTCCTATTTATTTAAGTAATTTATTTAAGTAATTACATGGTTCTAACAGACCCAGAGTGGATCTGTAAGGGCATGTGTAAACATACGTATGTCGACAATTTAGACATAGACGATGATAAAGGAGCAACGCCAGGAAAATAAGAGTTTATAATCCGAACCAGGAAGAATCAGTACTGAGTGTGAACAGATGGGAAGCCGGTGAGGGATCGCGTTCTTTGCACGGCTTTAGCCATGCCGGCCGTCTACGTCCTCATGTTTATTCATCAAAAGCAGGGGAGAGAAAAGGCCGTTGGCAGTGGCAGGGTTGAGGGTTTGATTCCCGGTAGGGAAACACACATACACACACACACCAAACAAACCAAGCTGCTTCTTATTGGATGTTCAAGGGTTTCCGTTTATTTATGTACAATTAAAATCACAGTTTTAACAAAATATAAAATAAATAACAATAACAATACTAAGATAAATGCATTCTGAGTCTGGTTAAGACCTAGGCATCTTTTTTTTTAATCTGTTGTCTCATTGCCTCCACAGACAACTACAAACATTTTTTTTCCTCGAACTACATTTCCCATGAAGCACTGGGTGTAAGCGTCCCATGTCACGTAATAGGTATCGTCTTTTTTTTCTCTTTATATTTTTTCTTAGTTGTTTGACATTAATATATCTATATATTTTTTTGCACCTGGGATTTTTTTCCTCCCACCCCCCTTCCTGAATCGACCAACCACAGATCAGCCCTGCGGCCTCCTGCTGCCAATTGGGAGCAGGACATCTGAGAGGGCGAAGGACAGTGGTGAGGTCAAAGGTGAGAGGTCACAGAGGCAGAGGTCAGCAGCAGCAGTGCCCAGGTAGGCCGCCCTTGTGTGTGTGTGTGTGTGTGTTTGTATTACTATACTTATCAGGACAACTTTGACCTCTAAGTTTAAAACACATACTGGAGATTTCATTTTTTTTTCTTCCATATTTCTGTAATTTAATTTTTAATTTCCAACTAGATTTAGAATAAATTTTACATTCTATGGAAAACATATGTCTTAGTCTGATTCAAAGCTACGATGCACATACAGAGATTTGCCTTTCGGTCTCAAAGATTCATTGTTCATGGATCACTGTCTTTTAACTGGAGTTTTTGATAAGTATCTTTGCTTGATGCAGCTTTTAGGTTTAGAGCTGATGCTCAAGGTCAAAAAAGTACAGCTGGACTCATCAATGGCTGCAGCTATAAGGTTGTTTTTTGAATGACTGATTCCTCAGTTATTTGTAATTTTCTTAGTGTGCAAAATGTAAAAAAAAGAAAAAAAACAACAACAAAAAAAAGGTAAATAATGTGAAATAGTTTAGAGAGTTCAGAGAGCCCGAAGTTACATCTTCACATTTATCTTTTTAATCCCTCCGTCAAAATCCCAAACATTTTCAATTTAAAATAAAATATAAAAACGCCAGGAATTTACAAATAATAATAACTTTCCCACTGGACAAGATGTCAGTCAGTCCAACGATTTATCAACTAACGAAGCCCAATCTTGAAAAAAATGACTAAAATAAAATAATAAAAACTTACTGGAAAAACATACAGTTTACATTAGAAGTGTTTATTGTCCTAAGCAGAACTGTGTATTTTTGTTCTTTTTTAAAGTGGTGGGTCAGAGTGTCTTATGACTTTATTATTTACTTTACTTAGAATATGAGAAAAGTTTCTCGGTGCAGATCCTTTAAAATTCTGAAATATTAACCTAACTTTTTTTTCTGCCAATCTTGCCAACGATGAACGGCGTAGATGGGAAGGTCATCGAGAGATTCCCCGGAAGTATAGTAACACAAATGTGCACGTGTGTATATGTTTGTTGTTTTTTTGTTTTGTTTTTTTGTTTGTTTTTTAACTCCAGTGTTTTATTGCAGTGTCTGTTGTGTTGCTTCGGGTGGGGATCAGTACAGCCTCAGAAGAATCCTCTTCTTTCAAACGAAAAAAAATAAAAAATCCTCCAGGAAGAAACAAAAAAAAAAAAAAAAAAATCAAAAACAAAAAAACCCACAAAATTAATGTAATTAAAATGTTTCATATAGTTTTTCTCATAAAAAATAGACGTGTTGTCTGTTTGTAAATCAGTAGTTGGAAGGAAGTGACATCCATCCGTTCGTCCGTTTGTTGATCACAGGAGTGAAATGATTAATCCAGCAAACGAGGGAATAAAGAACAAAAGGAGGAACCAAGTTCGTTCGTCGTTCGCAGCAGGAGCACCCTGTGTTTTCCAGTTGAAAGAGAAAATGAAAGCCAGAAATAAAGAAGGGGAACGAGATGGCGTCCATCTTTCTTTTTTTTCGTTTCCTTTGCCTTCCGTCAGTCCTGAAGTTGAGGCAGCCGAAGGATGAAAAGCAAGGGGGGGGGTAACCTCTAATCCGCTCTTCAAGGTGGTTGGACAGTCATGAGGTGAGGGGGGTGAAAAAAAAACAAAAAAAAGACGAATCCACTAAGAATCCATGGCACAGAAGAAGTTTCTCCCCTTGAAATGCATTCAAATCTCCCAAAGTAACCGCATGTCCGCCTCCAACAGCAGACGATGTCCCGGGGGGGGGGGTGCTTTCACATCCCAGACCCCCCCCCCGGGGCTCGTTGTCACGGTGAAAAACGGAAAAAAAGTGGGAAATGCATAGAGGGCTGAGGGAGGAGAAGAGGTTCCGATACCGGAAAAAAACCAAGGGGAAGGGAAAGGAAAAGCATCGAGGGGTGGAGGAGGCGGGGGGGGGGGGGTGAGAGGAGGTAAACTGGGTCCAGCTTTGGTAATCTTAAGGACGGAAGTCAGGAAAAAATTTTACAAACTTTATCCCGACTCGGTTCAGTAAAGGACTCGGTTACAACTCGATGAAAACTGGACCGAAGGGAAACACAATAAAAACAAAATGCTGTTATTGTTATTGTGTCGTTAAAATGGAAAATTAAGAGCTCAATCCGAAAGCTTCAACCACCAGCCGCTCGAGGAAGACTGTAAGATGTAGCTGAGAGCTCCGGAGAAGGTAAGTGGACACGGTTATACTATTATTATTTATATATATATATTTTTAAAGGAAAACGAGACCACTGGCTTCGTCTGAAGCTTTCGACCACGTCAAACAGACTTCTTCATTGACAGACCTTTTAAAGTGCGCTATCAGCATCTGCTGAGGAAAACTGCGGGATGTGGCTGAGAGCTCCAGGAAAAGCTAGTAAGTGGACTCTCAATTAATATTTTATAAATATATTAACATGTAATATCAGTTTCCATACAATACTGACTTCATCAGTCGGCTCAATTCACAAATGCAGTTGTAATATTGGCCTTTAAAAAAAACAACAACATATCTTTATATCTCTAAAAGAAACGGGTGAAAGTGTTTATGGGTATAGAATAAAAAAAATTATTATTTATTAACATAATGACCAAGTTTCAAAAGTTAAAACCAATGTCCCAAGTTTTATTCTCTAACTGAATTCAACAGATTTGTTTCCCCCAATTTTTCACAATAACAGCAAGATGGATATCTGATATGTTTTTTGTTTTTTTTAATCTATGTTGAAGACCTGTTTATAGTATAATGCTTTTTTGTTTACTTGTTTTTAAAGGGCATTTTTAAGACTGGAAAGAAGAAGAAAGAAGGGGGGGGGCGATAGGAGGAGAAGGGAGGAGGTCATGGCAACGGCGCTAAAAGCTTAGGATGTGAGGGGAAGAGAAAAGAGAAGGAAGTCCTGGCAGGAACCGGAGGGATTTGGGATTCGGACAAACGTGTAACCAAAACCGAGGAGGCGTCCGACATCTTTCAGGGAGGAGCTCGTGTGAGGGAGGCGATGAAATGCCCCCCCCCCCAATCCTGTGGGCGTAGGATCAGAAGAGGCGGCGGCGGCGGGACTACGACTCAGAGGCGGTGCGTGAGCCAGCGTGCAGGAGCGACGTGTAGATGGCGGAGGCGAGGAACCGCGGGTAGGAGTCCCTGTGCATCAGCGTGTAGATCTGCAGCTGGGCGTCCTCGAACGTGTGCGGCGTCGGGTCCTGCATCTTCCGGTTGATCACCTCACGGACCCGTGCGTCCAGGCTCACCTGTTGGGGGGGGCAGATCAGTACGTTTAAAGGTCAAAGGCCGAAGGGTTCGGCTTCGTTGGAATAAAAAAGCAAAGCGGTAAAGTGGAGAATCGCTTCAGATGTGAGGTTTGACTCTTTACTTCAGCAGAAAAGACCTTTTTAGTTCCTTCGTTTCTTTCTTTTCTTTTTTCCCGCCTCTGAGGCCTCGACATTGGACGAAAGACAAACACTGACGCTTTTCTGACGAAGAGCGCCGGCGCCGCTCGGGTCGAGGTGAGAACGCCTCGCCTTTACCCCGTTCCCCCACCTCAACAACAATAGAGCAGGATCTATGTTTAGAAGAGGCTATTATTTACCACTGGGGGGGCAGTTGCAACCCTGTTTCAACCCCTTTCCGAGCGCCCGCCGGTTCCCTCGGCGTCACGTGAAACGAATTTCGTCAGACGGAACGAAGCGCTCGAGGGCCGTCGGTTTCCTCACATTAAAAATCTCGCCTTCACGACGCGTTTTATTTTGTTTTGTTGCCATAGTAGTGCGAGGTCGCGCCGCTTTTCGTTTATGCGCTTTAATTCCAGGTTCGCAACACGTTTGGTACCCGTGTATCCTCAGATCTTAAAGTTTTGTTTCATTCTCCCTCTGTGGTTTTGTAATTAATAAATCACAGAGGTAGAAGTACATACAGTCACCAGCACTGGAAAACACACACACACACACACACACACACACACACACAGAAAACGCCACACAACTACAGCACCAGCAGATATTTATAGAAAGGACAAGCTTTCTCTTATGTTTCCCCCCCGCTCTTATTTAGGAAAGACACACACTCAACCACACACAAATACACACACACACACACACACACACACACACGGGGAGAGAGATAGGAATCATATCAAGGTCAGACACACAAACAGTCAGGCATGCATCTTCACTGCCAAGCTCACACGTCGGGATATCTGTTTTTCTAGTGTGTGTGTTTATGTGTGTGTGTGTTTGTATGTGTGTGTGTGTCTATAAAAAGCCTCTACTGCCAGAAGGTGATGAGAGCAGCAATTTATGGCTTCCTGTAAACACACTGCAGACACACACACACACAAACACACACGTGCACACACTGACACACATGCAGACAACCATACATACAAACACAACAGTGTCTAAACATGCCGACACATAAACTCTAGTGATAGGGCCTGACAAGCCTCCAGCACTGGTGCTAAATAAAGCTACCACTGTCAAACACACGCTACACACACACACAGTTAAAAATAGCAGTTAAGCAGACAATTCCTCCCCCATTTCTCAAAAGAAAAAAAAATTAAACTAAGACGGACGCATCCAGCAGGTGTGAGAACTCTGTGTGTGTGTGTGTGTGTGTGTGTGTGTGCGCTACGGCGTGTTAGCTTCACGGCCGCCAACAGCCACCGACCCAGTTCGCAGGCCTCGGTGTCCCCGGGGTCGGGGGCCGGCGTCGGACCACGGGAATCGTCGCAGCATTTACCCGTCATGATATCGGCGCGGGTGTCGACACGTGAGCGGCGAAGACGGACTGAAAAGAAAATGGATCTAAACCCGACGGTCGGGCGAAGATGAAGCAACAGAAGAAGAAATGCATCAGTAGGATCTTGTATAAGAGATAAACATTTCTGAAACTGTGTCGTTCCCTTAATTAAAATCGTTGCATGTCTGAGACACGAGAACCGACCTCGAGCGACGGAGGTTTTTATCTGATGACTCGACATCCTGAAGTGATTAACCAGCAGTGATCTCTCGGAATTTAAACTATGACACAAGCCCTCGAATCCGCAGCCTCCTGCTAAAGCAGCAGCCCGACAGGGAATCCCCTAAAAAACACCAAAAATAAATACATTTTAAAAAATGAAAATAAATAAAACAGTGTTTTCCCTCTAACTTTGTTTTCTCGAATTCAATTGGAAAAGTGGGAAGGTTCCCTGGGCTGCGATGTGGCAGAGGCAGGGCGGGTTAATTTTAGAAACTCGTGGGACATGCGTCAGCTGCCGGCGGCGGGGGGGGGGGGGGGGGTTGACCTGTGTTATACAATCAAATCAGATCTAAAAGATGAAAAGTTGAAAGAAAGTCTATTAAAAAAAATCTCACCATGGAATCCTCTGTCCCAGTTTATGGACAAAGTAACAACGAGGCTAAATACGGATTTAAAGCTGCTACACGTACGTTTTCTTTGCCCCTGAATGTTTATTTATTTACTTATTTTTTGCCGGGGGAAGGCGGTGGTGGGTGGAGCTTCAGCTGTTGTTATGTCCGCAACACATCAGACTATATGACGCCCATAGGAGGAGCGCTACCTCCTAGCTAGCACGCTGACTCCAGCGGAAGGAAAAAAGTCCTAACTCCGGCGTCGCCTTCCCGCCGCTGGAGAAAAGCTCTCGGTCGGCAAAGGAAACAAAGTCGCTGTGAACTCGGCACGTTTTCCTCCCGTCCGGTGAGTCTACACCTGCTAATGCTAACGTTGGCTATGTAGCGACTGCAAAAACCAACACGTGGCACCTTTAAATGTTATGGTATTTGCTAGCTGATTGGCTCAAATCTGCAAAACTGGCAGAATAGTCCTTTGAACAGTTTGTCCGGGCACCTACCTCCTTTGGCGACAGTATGGAAATGTAGTCCTCGTAGATGGAGCGCGCTTTCTCCTCGATGGCGCTCCTGTTGATCTCCTGCTTCAGGTCCTCGCAGGCCAACCAGAACAGCATGTTCTCCTCGCTGTACTCGGTGCGCAGGAACTCCCGGAAAACATTTCGGCCCGCCGGGTTCCTCATCAGCTTGTCGAAGGACTGGGACCAGAGCCGGATCTCCTCCCAGGACGGTTTGGTGCTGGGGGAGGACGGGGGGAGATGCGGTTCTTGGTTTGGTCTATAAGGAACCTGTGATGTATCGTGTACTATGCACTACCTAGCTCCAAATGAATGAAATCTATAAAAACTGCAATAGCCAGTTTGTTTCAGGAAATTTCCGAGCCTCTCTTATGACAAGACCATATATTTGTGACCTGGTTTTAAGGATTTACTTCTTCAGTGGGAACCAAATAGGTTCAGGGTGAAGTTTATCAGATGATTTTGGTCTTTTCATGGGATTTGTTGAACATTAAAAGCCTCATACTTCGCTGCACTGGATGCTGAACATTAGCTTTATGTGACACGTTAGCGTGTGAAACTGCTCGGACTCAAGACACGTGACTAAAAACTCAAAAATTCGTCCAGACGGATAAAGCTTAGACTGACAACATCCTCTTTCTGGCCGGGGATGGAACCACCGGATCCAGTGTGTGCGTGTGTGTGTGTGCGTGTGTGTGTGTGTGTGTGTGTGTGTGTGTGTGTGTGTGTGTGTGTCCGCCCTGTGGACTCACCAAGCTTCACAGTTTGGTATGGATTCCATCTTGGTGTCCTGTGATATCCTCTTCCTCCTCCTCCGCCTCCTCCTCTCCTCTTCATTCCTGACAGTGAGACTGACATGATAAAACGGCTTTCAGACAGGAAACGCACTCACTCACACACACACACACACACACACACACACACACACACACACACACCACAGCTGACAGGAGAGTAATTGCTCTCAGAACCATAAACACACACAGTGATGTTACTGCCCCATTTAATGACAATGCAAACCGCAGTCACGTTACCAGCAGCACAGAGCAGGAGCGACAGGTGTGCACACCTTCAGTGTGTGTGTGTGTGAAAGAGAGAGAGCTATAAATAATCGGTTGTCCTGTGGGAACCACAGAGGCCTAATCACTGCACAGCTACTGACTTGGTGTGTGAGACTTGGTGTGTGTGTGTGTGTGTGTCCCTCCGGCGCCTCTAGATTCAAACCTGTGTGTCTCTTAATCAGCTGTGTCCTCTGTCGTCAATGAAGGTTTCTTTTCAGATAAATTTATCGCTGTTCTGAGGCCGGTTGGAAAATCGACTGAGGTCAGAGTGCAATGAGAAAAGATGCAGGTCGTGTACAGGTAACACATGTTTGTTCAGCTGTCATATGTTTTTGTTCTGTGACGTTTCTCCCCGACCTGACACACGAATAAGTATCTTCCCACTTTCTATCCGACTGTAACTGGAGATTTTGTGTTTAATGCGTATTAAAAAAATAATTAAAAAAAAAAGAACGAGATCCAGAGATTGTTTGTGGGCTGCAAAGGATTCAGTTTTTCTTTTACTTTATTCTTTTAGATCATTCAAAGCATTGAAACGCAAAAAAAAAAGAAAAAAAGAGCTTGACCTCCTATGAGTTGCCGACGCCGGCGGCGATCGCCGCACAAGCCCCTTTACCGGTGCTGACGCATGGGCGAAATGTTACACGACAACCGATTCGTTCTTCCAGCTGAAGCTTCCGGGGCAGGACGAGTGTGACGGGTCACACCGGACGCTAACCCGAAGCCGAAACTCAAATAAAACTTTATCGGGCCCGATTTCTTCCCCGTCGTCGAGCAGGCGCGAAGTTCGAGACCCGCGGACGTGGAAAAAATTGTGCCACACCGGTGATAAGGCGGCATCGCGTCCGGTCTGCACCAGCTGCGTTTACAGGACTCTGCCTCCGCCAGTGTGTGTTAGTGCACACATTTCAAGGCTTGGTGTGTGTGTGTGTGTGTCCCTACCATGAACAGCTGCAACAGCAGCACCAGCAGAAGCAGCAGGCGTTGGGCCGTTGGGAATTCTGGGTAGTGGTCATGCCCCGCCCCCCTCCCGTCCCGCTCAGCGCCGAGGTCTCGCTGCGACCTCCCCCCATGGCCGGCTCGCCCCCTCGCTCGGCCGGGATCGGACCTGTGTACTGCATGGGCAGAGGGAGAGAGGGAGAGAGGGAGAGAGAGAGAGAGATACTGTGATTACCACAAAGCAGCTTTTTACTGTTGTAGCTGAGAGAGGTGGAGCCACTGCAGGTTTAACTACTTAAAATAAATTAAATAGTTCAGTGGTTCCTAAAGTGTGGTTCAAGCCCCTTCTGAGAGGTCATAAGAAAAATCTGTGGGGGGGTCATGAGACGATCAAAATAAAAATGTTCTGCTTCACAAATTTCTATTCACTTTATTGCACTTTTCTTTCCTTTTCTCTTCTTTTCTCTTTTGGTGAAATAATTTTTATCTCTTTAGGTAATGAACTGTTCTTTGTGCTGGAACCGCAAACAACTCGTAGACACCGGAACAACCCCCCACCATCATAATGCCTTTTTTTTTATTTTTCAGGAGTCACAAGCCAGAGCATTCGGGGATGACGGCTTTAATCCCAACTAATGTATCTTTATAAACTCATCATATGCATTTTTATGTAGGATCTAAACCTGAGAAGCCAACAGAACTACTGGCATGATGCTGAACGTCTAATAACGGCTAATAAATGTTCATGGTTTTGGATTAGCCAACATTTTGCACTGAGCCTCGGCAACATTTCATCTCAGATCCCCTTCGGACTGTGCTTTACATCCTGCGTGTCTCTTTATCAGACATGCCAATGATAATAATCTAATTGTAAACCGGGGGGGGGGGGGGTCAGTGAAGACGAAGCGACCCAGTAGATTTCAGTGGCTCCAGGGCGAAGTTATGGGAAAAAAAAAGGATGTGGGACATGAAGCTGTTTACATGAACTGACGTTAGATTTAGATTTAGATGAACCAAAAAAAAACAAAACATCAGGGTTTTCTTCTCTTTCTCTTCAACAGTGAACGAGTGAGACGGGAGAAGGGAGGAGAGGAGAAGGAGGGAGAGAATGAATGGGCGGACGACAGGAAAAAGAGAGAGAGAGAGAGGAGGAGGTGGAGCGAGCAAGCAAGAGAGAGAGCACATAGAATAGAGGAAGTGAAAGAGAGTGGAGACGGGCAGCGCAATGTGATGCATCATGTGATTGGGTTGTGATCGCACAAACACACACACACACACACACACACACACACACACACACACACACACACACACACACACACAACACACAGGTTCCTCTATTCCAGGTTCTGGACTGAGGATCCCCGGAACGCCGGAACTTTGCAGATGTTGCTGGAGGATTTTTTTATGTTTAAATTTCTCTCCTGTTCCATTGTTCGCGGTGAGCTGAGCGGCTGCAGGAAGTTCAGACCCGGCTGCCAGGGCGTCGCCACCCACTTATTTAATACACAGAACAAACATAAATGTGGCGCCAGCGTCTTCTCTTCCTATGCTCGTGCTACGGCACCAGTTGGAAACACACGTTTGATTGGTTACTTATTGCCGTAGGATCTAGTTTGAAAAACACTGTAATTTTCCTTTAAAGCCGAGAGTCTGGTGCAGTGACAGACGCTTGAATATCGTGAGTACTGACACAAAACCGAGGGAAAACGCTTCATGATATCAGTTTCATGATAAAACAACAGATATATTCACAAAGATCTGGATACTGTGATCAAGATGGCGGCCATTTATTCCAATGTAAAAAAAAAACAAAAACAAAAAAAAATTGATTTTCTAGGCTCAAACTTTTCAACGGCCCAGTTTTTGTTCGAGGGTCCTGCCACAAGTTTTAGACATTTATAGTGTTGGTCTATGGGGGAAATCCTTCGGTCCTGCAGTACCACCGTTGGCCACTGGGACAACACGTCATATCCAGCTCTCTTATCCCACCCCCAGTGATGGGGGGGGGGGGTCCAAGGCCTCAGGCCTGTGTGACCACAACACTGCCCGAATGAAAGTAGAACCAACCTCAGTCCGAAGCGAACTGATATCTTCCTCAGCTAATGTGTAAGGGTGTGTGTGTGTGTGAGTGTGTACTCGACACACACACACACACACACACACACACAGACACACAGACACACACACTGCACTGATGTCACCATTTACCTGCCCCCCAGCGCCAAGACAGAGAAACACACTCCCTTCCTCTCTATTATCACCCACACCGTCTTTTATAACACACACCTATCAGATTTCTGCCTTTGTGTGTGTGTGTGTAGGTGGTTGGGTGTGTTTGGGTTTTGTGTGTGTGTGTGTGTGAGAAAAAGCAAATCTGTGTGAACAGTGTGACTGAATTTGTTTTTCTCCAGGTGATGACTGAACAGGGGAAGGTTTGTTAACGGTTTTCGTTCTGAAAAGAGAAAAAAAAGAAAAAGAAAGAAAGAAAGAAAGAAAGAAAGAAAGAAAAGGAAAAAATGTGTTCGGTTGCTTTAGAGCAGATGTCTCACTTCCTCTTTTATTCCACTTGTTTTTCAGAGTCTGTGTGTGTGTTTCACAGGATTTGAGTTGGAGTGTTAATCTGATTAAACTAGATGACATTAAAAAGGTTTAGAAATCACATATGGTGCGAGTGCACACACACACACACACACACACACACACACACTCACACACGAGGTAGTTCACTTCCTTATCATCTCAACTCCATCTCCATAAATATTGTTTAACCTTTATTTATCCTGGTCAGGTTGACAGAGCACACATGTCGTTTTCTTACAACGCCTCACCCACATGCGCGTACGCGCGCACACGCACACGCACACACACACACACACACACACACACACACACACACACACACACACACACACAGGCCAATAAGAAACCCTGATGGAGGGTGGGAGTGTAAATGCCTTGCTTCAGGGCGGAGGCTACCTAATACTTAACTGGAGAAAAAGCAGTTTCTTATTTAATTTCCTTGGTTGCTTTGTCCTGCGGAGAAACTCAACCTAGAAACCCTGAAGCCGCCTGCTGGCTTCACCAGGAAGTGCGCGCCAGACGTACGAGCGGCTTCGGAAATACCCTCCCCGCCACGCCTTTCCGGATCAGAACAGTCGGGGGCTACACCCGCCCGTTTCGGTAACGTTTCATGACCCGATGAACCGAAAAGGGTCGACTTCTTTCAAGAACTGACAAAACAATTTCCGCCTTTTTTCATGTGCACAACTGAGTGCATCCCTACAAGTCTGCTCTTCTAGGAACAAAACAAACGTGTTCTCCGATACGCCACAAACTAGGTCTTTTCTGGCATGACCCCGGACTCTTATGGTTCTTTTAGACGGGTTGAGCCGGAAACTGATTGAGGTCACATTCTCCGCAAAGGTCGTCACTGGACGCTCGGTGATGTAGACTCTATTTGCAGGTCCTTCATTAGCCGTTTTTCTGACACTGGGTAAACCGGGCAGCCGCTCGCTGCTTTGGCTGAAGAGGGTAGTTTGGCATTAGCGTGAGCCTCAGGTAGCTAGCTAAAAAAAAGACAACCCCGTGGAAGCTTTTGAGGCTTCATGCTTCAGTGTCTGCCATTCAGTGTCAACCTTACTACCGTGGTTATTTGATGTAGCCAAACCAAGCTGTGCAGCGTCTATAATAAACTGTCCACGTGGGGTAGGGAATGTAAATTACATGCTCAACACAACGCACACATACAGCTACAGTTTCGTGAAAGCGCTGAGACTTTCTACTTCTTTGTATCTGCGGGTGTGATGTCAACACGAATGTCCGCTTGTGACGCTCGCTGGTCAAACAAAAAGTACCACAAAACTTTTCTCTGCAGAGATATGAAGCATCAACCTTCTCATAGATTCTTATGGCAAAATCATTCTTCTGTGGAACTTACGCCGCAGCCTGATGTGCACCTGCCAAAATGTAACTACGTGTCGCGGCGACGCAGATCGCATCTCTTCTGAGTCAAACTTGTGACCAAATGATGATTATCAAAGTACCTGAGCTTCAATACTTTCTTTTACTTTTCGACCTTTAACTCGCAATTCGGCACCTGATTGTGACTTATTGGGCTGTTTTGTGTCAATTTTTCCCATCATGCAAGAGCTCAGAATGTTTCCTGTTTCCTTATATTGTGATACGCTGCTCTGATTAATGACGTGGAAGCAAACGTACAATCTGATCCATCTCATCCAGCCATCAAAGTTACTAGAAAACAGTCTAAACGGTCGACTCTCAGGTCGACTCTTAGAAAACCCTGACCCGTATCCAGTCGTTCCATCTCGTTCTAAAACCTTCATCTCCTGCTATAACAAGCCTCTGCTCTTCTGAGAGGTTGTACCACAAAATTTTGGAACCTTGCTCTAGGAATTTACTTCAGCCACAAGAACATTAGTGAGGTCCAACACTGACATTGGGCAATAAGGTTCAAGGTCAATTTACGCTTCTGCATCTAACCTATGGTGTAGCCATGTTGAACATCTAACAGCTCTGACTCTGCAAAGATCCGCTCAGTTTCAGTCGCCTTGGTTTGAAGTGACACCGACAAACTCATGGAAAACAGCAGCAAAGAAATTCAACATGGTAGCAGATAAAAGCCACAGCCAACGAGCAGTTTGGCAGTTATAGCAACACAAAGGTATAAATGCTAACAACGGCGTCAGAGTCTACGGCGTAGACTCAAGTCAGTTTCTGTCCATATTCTAAAGAAAAATGTACATTAATAATGTACTGGAGATTAAAGTTGAATGTTGAGATACATACTGTTATTTTGTGTCCAACAACCATTAATCCCATGACTCGGATTCTAAGAGCAAAATCAATGAATTAGCCAACAGAGGGTTATTTCATGCCTGCAGTTGCTAACAGGTACGTATCATGGAAAACTGCTGGACACGTCAGGTTGTGTGAGTCCCATCGTTCATCAAAGTCTACTGGTCAAGTTCTTTTTTTTAATAACTTCTCTGTCAACGCCTTCTTCGCACTAGTTTCCTTCGTCACTCCACCTGCTTTGGTAGCACAGATGGACTCGCATATCGCGCCGATGAAGCAAGAAGAAATGTAAATTCAGAGTGAGAGATACACACACACACACACACACACACACACACACACACACACACACACACACACACACACAGCACCAGGGCTTTTGTGTCCGGCGTGAACATCCACATCGTACACATGCACAACTGCACAACTGCACGGCCAGCGGGGGTTTAAGTAATTAAGTGCTCACTTGAAGTATTAATCTGAGAGATTACTGCGCCATAATCTCACCACCTGATCGCCAACAGTCCTCTGTCAGTACATGTGTGTGTGCGTACATGACTTTCTGTGGTTGTGGGGGGGATTTTGGTTTGAAACCATTGTTGTTGGGACATTTTGGCCGGTCCTTAAAAGTTTAAAGGCCTGTTTGAGGTTTAAGACTTGGTTTTAGGGTTGAGGTTAGGGTTAGGGTAAGGGACGCTTAAGGTCAGTACTGGGCTAGGGAATGCATTGCCACTGTCCTCGACACTAATGTAAAACAAGTGTGTGCGTCTATGTGTGTGTTTGCATGGCTGGGACAGAAGGTTCAAGGTCACAATGTCGGATCAGGTGACATCGCAATGAAATGAAAAAGAGAGGGGACATAAGTGGGGAAAAAGAGACAAAAGGTTCTACGTCACGTCCCATCGTTTGAAATATGCTCTTCTACCTTAACTTATGTGTTGAAGTGGAACTGAACTGGACAAAAAGTCAGCGGAGGGAGGCAAGAAAAGAGGGATCAAGAGAGACGAACACACAACCAAAAAAAAAACAAAGTTAATGACGAGGACGTGAGGAAACCGACCTTCAGAGTCCTGGCGTCAGGACTCTTCAATCAAACTACCACAGAGTTGCGATTCGGCAGAGCAGTTGGTTATTAGCTGTTAGCTGCTCGGTTCATCCAGTACCTTAATCCAGATATCAAGATTAAGATTATTTAGAATATCAAGATTATTCTGAGTGATTCTGGTGACTTCTCGAACTTCCCCCTCTTGAACCTTTGTCTCCTGAACCTTTGTCTCTTGAACCTTTGTCTCCTGAACCTTTGTCTCCTGAACCTTTGTCTCCTGAACCTTTGTCTCCTGAACCTTCCCCTCATGTCCCTGTCAGACACACGTATACATTCGTGATCCTCAGGGGAAGAGCTCTCCGGACAAAGCGTGATCGACAGAGCGCTAACAGCAGCAGTGGTTCAACCAGCCGATGTAGATGTGCCAATGGGCGCCATCTCCGGGCAATGAAAGTCAACACCCTGCAACTTTGAAACATCGGTCACCAGGAGACAACTTTTTTTTCCTTCTTTTGCTGAATAATGGAAAAGGAAAAGGTAGAGTTCACTCTGCAGTGAATGTCACGGAGGACACAGGACACATTAGTGAGAGGAGGCAGGGATCCTCGCCAGATGTTTTCTGGCTGATCAAATAAACGAATGGGTGGTGGTGGAAAAACACAATGCAAACCATAAAGAATCAGTGGATCCTGTTCCTGCTCTGCCATTAGCTCTGCTGCTCTGGTTTTGGGCTGGACGTCCACAAATCAGATTAAAGATAATTGTTGAACTGCCTGCACCGTTTACGTCCAAAGACTTTGTGTCCTGCTCCATTCGCTTGATCTGCAAAATATTTTGCCACTTGGCCTGAATTTTGAACTGCTATTTAAACGTGGAAACAACTATGACAACTGCCCGGTGGCATTGTCGACTGACCCTCCTCGGAAAACTGACCCCGTTTTGTCAAGAATTCTTAAAAACACAAGGATCTTAATTCCCAAAACCCAGCCCGACCCCGCTGATCGAACCGGAACATCCCCACTTCCCACAATCATGGATAAAGATCTTTTCCTCAGCCTGCATTGGTTCATCCACCCCCCCCCCCCCTTGGCAGTTTCCCAACAAATCTGGCTTATGCAACACTGTTGTTGTGGATCTAAGGAATTTAAAACAGGCAGCAGTCCATGCTACATATTACACTTTGTCAGGCCTTCAGGCATCATTTCCTCCAAAGTGAGTCGACCATAGGGCTGCAACAAACACTCATTTTCATTATCAATTAACTGGCTGATTGTTCAGTCTATGAAATGTAAAAAAGGAAAAAAATGTCCTCCTCAAAATTCTCAAGCAACCAGAACGCAAACGTCTTCTTTCGTTCAACCAACAGTCCGAAACCCAAACAAACATTCTTCATTTGAAATAAAGTAAAACACGGGAAAACCAGTTAATTTTTCACGTCCAAGATGCCGGAACCAGAGAATATTTTGCTATTTTTGCTTAGATAAGACGATGCCAGTTGATGATGCCCATTGTTCAGTCGATCATTTAATCAACCAGCTGCTTCAGATAAACACAACGTATCTGCAGCATGGCGCTAAAAACATCGGGTCTCCTTCACGTTGCTTAAATTCTCCTGTCGAGCGTCTTCGCCCCAGCACCAGGTGAGCGGGTGAAAAAAAACTGACCCTCGATTTCTGTGGCCGCCGCACTTCCGTCAGTGTTACGGGTAAATTCACTGGACTCCGTGAGAAGACCCGCGCGTTGCAGCGCGTTGCAGCGCGTTGCAGCGCGTTTCCGCCGCCGTCGGCCTGAGGTAAAGCTGGTGAACGGCCAAATGTGTCCCGGTTTTTCCTGGTTGCTTTTCCACATCCGTTGTTTTTTTATCCCGATTACTCTTAGAAGCGGCGCAGGTGGATTTCGGTGAGTCAGGCCCCAGATTCAGTACCAGAAAAAAAAGAGGAAACGCTAAAGCTTTGCTAAAACACAGTTATAAAAAACACACACACACACACACACACACACACACACACACACACACACACACACTGTAAGCGTGTCTATAAATCCAGCCTAACAGTGCTGTGTGGTGACAGAGTCAAGGTTTTTCACCGGTGGGCTGCGCCGACAAACCATATCAGCTCCCAAATCCATCTCCTCTCCTTATATGGACAAGCCGGTCTAAACACACACACACACACACACACACACACACACACACACACACACACACACACACACAAAGGCCGGGGGGGGGGGCTAGATGCATGCAGTCGAGCTACAACTACTTTGATGTGCATTCAAAGTTCAACACACTGCCATGCCCACGCATTTGCAACTACATACACGTGTCGACTCACAACCACACCACACACACACACACACACACACACACACACACACACACAGACCGCTACAGCCATGCAAGTTGCAACACATCCAATTTCAAGAGGATGTCGACGGCCCACAAACACTGTAAAACAATGGAAAAAAGAAAGTAAAAAAGTTACAAAAATTATATTAAAATTCTATTTGAATATTATATATGTCTCTGTTCTCAGAAAGGTTTCAGGAGAGACCTTTTACAGCTAATTTTCCAAAAGTCACTTTTTGGTGCCATGATCACTGTAAGACAAATTCAGGTCATCTCCATTGTAACAGGTCCCAAAGTCTGGCAGACTGGCCCTTTAAACGAGTTGACCCACGTGCACGCCAACAGATTTGCTGTTAAGTAGCAGAAACTATTTATTCGGGCGAAATATCAGCGTCTCCTCAAGAACGAAGCCGTTCATCAAGCTAGGTCCTTTGGTTAAGAGAGTTCAGGGGTCCAACCAGATTCCTGTGGTACCAGCCGTTGGTATCTGCTGACGTGATCCGTCAGTGAACCACCTATGCACTTATGTCCTTCTGATGTTTTTGACTATTGCTGAGCATTAAACTTAAAAGACCCAGAAGCCAGAGCTGAAACACTTAGCTAACTAATCGAGCCGTGAGTTGACGGAAAACTAATCTGAATATTTTTTTTTAGTAATGACTGATTTGTTCAAATATTCTCTCTGTGCTGATAAGTAACGGGATCTATTATTTGACCAGACATTTTAATTGATGAATGGAGAAAATAACTGGCAGATCAACTGGTAATGAAAATGATGTTTAGCTTCAGCCTTACATTAAGCAAAGATTAACACGGAAACAAAAATGTGACTTCAGTCACATCTTGCGTTAGACAACGTTGCCAAATCAGATTCTTCAATCCCATAAGCTGAGCCGTCCTCGAACGCCCCAGAACTCCCTGCCGCCGTTTGTATCACATGCATGTTAAGTGTTCTGAACCTATTTTTAAAAAATATTGCAATGTATAATTCACAGTGCGTACTGCAAGCATGAGCATTTACTAATTCTACCTGAATATTTTAAACTTAAGTCGTTGCCAGGGTAACAAATGGGGAAGCAAATAAATAACAAACAAGAAAACTAAAGCCACTTCCTGCCTGGAAATTAGGAAATCCATGCGAAACCTCCTGATTCTGAACATGTCGAATGTGTAGGTTAATTCTCGTTACTCAGCCAAAACATGCAAAACTACACATCCCCAAGATGTCGGCTTTTCAGGAACTGAGAACAACAGTCTCAGTTCAAAAGCTTGATGACTTTGCATTTTCAAGTTTTATCTTACAGGGTGTTGAAAGAGTTTCATCAGAGGGACAACACAGAGTTACCTCAATAACCCGCAGAGGTGTTATTAAATCACATAAGTTCGAATAGCGAGGCGACACCCAGTCCTGGCACACGCTCCCGTCGGCGGCGCTTTTTCTGAGGTCTCAGCGTGGGGAGAGTCTGAGGAAGTCAGACCGCTGACACCCGGCGCTGCCTCGCTCCGTCTGTCACAACTTACAAGAGCGCACAAAACAACCGAACCCCCACCCCCCTCCACCACCAGCCCCCGCCCCCCACCACCCGACACCCACCACCCATCACCCACCCATTCAAGAATCTCTGAGCAGCGGCAGGGCTCACCCGAGACGAGGCGGTTCGGCGGCGGATCGACGCGGGGCGGCCGGGTCAGAGAACAGACGCTGCCTCTCTTTTGCTAACGGCTACGACGGCTCCATCAATCAACGTACACTCGCCTCCGGTAAAGAAGACGGGAGAGACGAAAAGGCGAAAAGACAGACGAGGCGACAGGAAAAGATGGAGAGAGGGAGGGAGAGAGGGAGGGAGAGGGGGGAGAGAGAGAGAGAGAGAGAGAGAGGAGTAGAGTCAGAGCTATTGTGACACACGAGGCTTCTTCGTTTCTTTCTGAAACTTGATGAATCAGACCTGGTGTCTAAGCCCCCCCCACACACACACACACACACACACACACACACACACACACACACACTCTAACCCAACCCTACTCGTCACGACTGCATGGGCCTATTCATGCCATGATGGCTCAAAGTGAAAAGCTGCTAAAAACCAGCATTTACATTCCTTCCCTCTCTGAACTTGGACAGCGCTGGAGTCCAGTCTAGACTTGTCAGTCTCTCTCGTTCCCTCTCTCTCTCTCTTTCACACCGACACCAAACATCCGAAGTCTGACTGTGTCTCCCTCCGGCTACGCACATGCTCCGGGCGTCCATTCATCAGGTGGAAAAACATCTCCCGACAACGCCGCCGTGACCTCCTTGTTCCCGTCAAGGAACCGGGATTGATATTTCGAGGTCTCGGCCAACTTGGTTCCAAAGAAGGGGAAAACTTAACGCCGCAGCACGCAATGATATTTCAGACGGCGGTGTGCCTCAACCTCCGTAGCAGCACTTTGGGGGAGGCCCTTTCCTGTTTCAACACGACGATGCCCACACGAGCATGAGGAAATGGTTTTTCCTATTTTCTTGAGGGAGAACTTGACTTGCTAGCGCAGAGCCCTGACCTTTATTTCATCCGAATCGTCTGAGACGAGTGACGTCGGATTTTTAGGCCCCTGCGTCGAGTGTCCTACGCCGTCGTGAGCGTATATACTTCTGCGTCGGCGTTGCTCTGCGCTCACAATGGCAAACCTTTTTTGCTGCGGACTCGAAGCCACCGACACTGAAAACCATCAAAACTGACCGGGATCATCAAAGCGGAGTAATTTCACCATCAGATCGTTTCACCGACAGCATGATCTCCAGCTCCAGCGAGACGGAATTTTAGGCTCACTTTTCTGTAATCAAAGAACCGGAATGTTTTGCAATGAATCTGTTAAATTATTTGGAATAATGATTAAACTGAGAGAGTTTCGTGTGGATCTGAGCTGTAGAAGTGTCCCGATGGGCCAGTGGGCCACCTAACGTTGTCTATGGGGAAAAAATTATTAGAACTTTTTACTTTCCTGAACAAGAATTCCCAGTTTTTGAACTATGTGGATGTTCTTCACGTACTTTCGGCCCCTGAAGTCTACGGGTGAAGGTCTTTGGTTGCTTCGCGGTGGCGAGTTTGGATTTGTTTCCTTGGCGGACTTATAGCAGCCGTGGGCCACCTGAAATAAAGGCGACCTTCACCACCGTCGGAGGAAACGCTGACATTAACCTCTGCCTCGGCCAAACAGTTTTGATTAGGCCAGTTAACTTTAACTCAATAGCCTGAAAGTAGTTCCCTCAGCGGCACCATCGCATGCAGAGAAAGACTCGAGTGAATGATGAGAGGAAAGTAAATACAGAGAAAGAAGTGGAGAAAGAGAGATGGGGGGGTGGGGGACAGATATAATGGGAGACGAAAAGAGCGGGGGAGGGAAGAATGGGGGGCTAGATAAGAAATGACAGATAGGGGGGGACAAGCTGGCAGCAGTTATATATAGTCAACAGCGGCGGTGACATGTGGAAATGATGACAGTTTAATTTAGGAGAATGATGGAGGGGGGGTCACTCAGATGGAGAGTGTAGCACGTTAGAGACCCACCAACGCACCACTGACACCAGCGTCGATATCTGAATGTTTCAAAATAAGGATAAATCTGCCTATATACGTCTATATGATACCAACAACCCTGAGTGTTGTTACCCAAGATGCTTCGGGGGGGCCGACTTGTGCGAGCGCACTTTGGGTACAACAAGTATCCCAGCATGCCTTTCAAACCATCCAGCAACCATGGCAGAAGATGTTTACAGGTTTACAGAAACAAACCATTCAGATCTGAAGCAGTTGCTCATAAAATAAGGACCATCTGAAATCTTACTGCATCAATATCGATACGAACCTGCCCGACAGACGACTGGCAGAAAAAAACATTTATATATATATTTCTAGTCATGTTAGTTTGTCTGGATGTAACTTTTAGAAGATGCCCAGTGGAGTTTTCATGTTAAAAAAAAATTATGTTTACATTTATTGCCTCTTTGCAAAAGGCACCGTGTGTAATTCCTGAGATTGCATTTCCCCCCTTTATTAAACCTTTATCCGGACAATTTTTGAATATTTAAAAACTGCGTATTGTTTACATCCATGTTTTGCTAGCGCATAATCTTCTTCTTTGCCCTTTTGTTGGCGCATAGCTGCATTTTTCTCTTGGCGCGTTGCCGCCCCAGGCGGCAGGATGGCGGGAAAGCGGCGACAGGAATCGTGTACCGTGAAGGCTGCAGATGCTGGTGGTCAAAACGCCACGTGAAACCTATGGAGCAGTTTTTCCTGCGAGCAGGTTTTTTATTTTTTTCATTTATCTCGTGCATGAGGAAGACGCCCACGCAGGTGCGGTCCTACCAGCGGTGGCGCATCATCCCTCCGATCTACAGATGGCGGTTATATGCAGATAAGATATGCAGCAGTGCAACAACCAAGGCAGGGATAAAGATCTTAAACAAAAGATGCAAACTATGCCAGATTCAAAACTAAATGGTTTTGTGAATGTTTGATGAGGAGAGAAAAACACTTTAGATGCTGTAGATAATCTATATCTGCGGGTTCATAAGCTCTTTGGAGTAATCTTTGCTGAGAAAGGCCTCGTATTTCTATTATATCACAATTTTCCTGTTTCTTTTCCTGCAGATAGGTCTTCAGTGTTCAGAAACATTTCCCAGAAGGAGAAACAAAGACATTTAGAGAGAGATAAAGACATGAACGCAGAGAGAGAATTGAAAAAAGAAGAAAAAACAAGGGCGTATCAGAGACAGGAAGAGGAAATGGTGCAGTTGGTTTTACCAGAACATCCGTCATGTTTTGAGGCCGAGCCGTCGGTTAGTGTGCAAGTCTTCAGCGAGGTTAGCAGGCCGGACACATGCATGTCATCCCCCCTTCTGCCTCGGACCTCTCCTTTATGGACACACACACGCACGCACACGCACACGCACACACACACAGACGTACGCGCGCACACGCACATGCACGCACGCACGCACACACGTACGTACGCAGACACACACGCGAATGCACAAATGCACAAACGTTCGTGCAAACATGCCACACAGAAGCGCATGGGTACAATACGGACACGTAACAAACAAACAAACAAACAAACAAATAAATAAATAAATAAAGCAAACAAACACACAGTCGTACACGTATATACGTGAAATGCCATGCAGTCATGGACCAACACCACAATTTAGACACACACACACACACACACACACACACACACACACACACACACACACACATACACACACACATACATTAAAGCACACACAGCAAACAAGGCGTATAAGGGCAACACGATATGCCAACGATTCCGGGGGGGGGGGGGGTCATTTGTCCACGGGCATGCACAGGTAAGCAGGCACACACACACACACACACACACACACACACACACACACACACACACACACACACACACACACACACACACACACACACACGAGGAGAGAAAAAAAGGCCACAGTGAGTGTGTGTGTACGAGTCATCCACCTGCCACCTCATGGAGGTTCAACCAATGGTGGATCTATTACACAATTAACTGAGAGAGGAAAACATTTTAAAAGAAATTTGAAAAATCTGGCAAATCTTGAAATGCATGAAATGAAATTCAATCAAGAAAAAAGTGAACCAGTGTGTGTGTGTGTGTGTGTGTGTGTCCGTCCGTACATGGATTGGTCTTATGCAAATACTCTAAGGATGTCCTCACAAGATCATCTAAATGAGAAACACAGAAAGTGTTGTCCTGGTACGTCGCGGCGAGATTTCCTGTCCAGGAAGACGTGTGTGTGTGTGTGTGTGTGTGTGTGTGTGTGTTTGTCTATGTTACTGAAAAACTCTGTTAAACACTGACTGTGCGTCGGCACCGCCGCTGACTTCACCGGGCGAAAGGTGGATCGATCCCTGGTTTAAACGGCAGTGAATAGTGGATAAAAACCAAAGCTAAACATCAGCAGCTACTGGGCTAAAATGGGGCTAAAAAAAACACGAACACGAGACCAGACCAGGACAAACACCCAGTTGAATACTGGACCAAACCGGGGCTAAATCAAAGAAGGAAGTCTCAGACCGAGACTAAAGCACCACCAAGTACTGGACAGTAGCAGGGCTGAACAATATATAGTGTTGAACCGCACCACGACTTTAACACAAGTTAAAATTGGACCGATCCAGAGCAAAAATGCCAGGAAATATTACATGAGACAAAAAAAACAAAAAACAAAACAATATCAGGATGTTGGAAACTGTAATTTTGTTTCGGCCAGTAATTGTAAAGGAGCTGTACAAAATTTTAAAAAATTAAAAGAAAATTAAAATTAAAAAAACAGATTATCTTAATAAATACAAGTGAACAGAGCTTGGAGATGTAAGCTTTTTAAAGAGCAGCTGCCCTGTGGAAATTAACCCCCCGGAGGGTTAATTTCCCTTTGAAATTCCCCCTCAAGCAAATGAACTTGGATTCCTCATTGGAACCATGAGACAGAGATTAGTGGCAAGGTTGTTGCTCATCATGCCAATTAGCTCCAATAAGGGAAAGCTAATGATGCTAATGGGCTATTCTGAGGAGATAGCGAGACGAGTTTGGGGACCCGGCGAGCACGGCCATCGCACGAGGACTGACGGGCACCGTTCGCCGCCGCTGGCGAAAACGTACGCACGTGTAGATCCGTGTCTCTGTAGGTAACATGTGACCGCGCTTTGACTGAAGGCTAGTTTACCTCTTGGACGCTAACAGCGCTATGGGGGGCCGTGCGGCATCTTAGATCTTATTGAACCCGATCTCTGACGACCTCGTCGCCCAGAATTCCAGCGCCGTGATGACGCTGCCTGGCGGAGGTGAGCCGGTTTTGAAAAAAAGCCGCCGGTCGCCAAGCGGTCGAGGTCACCGGCCACGCAAACGCACTGGTCCGACTCCCAATATTTTCTGATCAAATTTCAGATAAACGCCACATTGAAATGTCAATCTGACGTCTTCTTGCGCTAACTCCCGTCCAAGAGAACACTGATCATTTCAGCTGCCAGGGAGATTTTCAGTCGGCAACCACACGGCACAGAAATAACTTTTTCTTGGCGAATAAAAGCGAATCTTGCGATCTTAATTCGGCAGAGGAAGAATAATCTCCTCTGTTGCACACTCGGCGTGCGGTTTCACTGGAGCTGCAACAAGCCGTTGATTTATCGATCAATCTGCCAACAAAAACGAGCTGTATCTTTTCATTTCGGGGCGTTGGTTGGAGAAATCAGACTGGAAATGGTGATGTGCATTTTCTTTTTTTTTAAACCACTTTCTGACGTGTCCTTTGCCAAACGGTTCAAATCGAGAAAACACTTGACAAATGAATCAGACTTCTTCTTCGGCGAGTTCATGTCATCTGGGGGACGATGTAGTCGTCTATCGGCTGAGAAAATCTTTTAAGAGACACCAATGGATAATTTGAAAAATGTGCTGTGGTCAAAACTAAAAATAGGCCTTTTTTTTTTCTTATTTAGTCCCTGGACGAATGTTCGATGCTCGGGAGATCTTAAGGTTTTCAATCTGGCACCAGCGATGACACGGGAATGTTGGTCCGACCTGGATTTTTTTACCGACTTCAACATCGGCACAGAGCGACCGGTAAAAAAAACACCACGACCAGATACTTGTACGAAACGATGACAATGAAGACACACACTCGCATCGGTAAAGAACAGATTAACAGGCAAAGGACTGACAGACGCAAATGGGAAGACAGAAAAAAAAGAGACTCAGGAAAGAAAGGTGATGACCAACTTGAAAAAAAAAAAAAGAGGAAGCAAGCAACAGACACAATGAAGAAAGAGGCAGGAAGAGGAAGTGTGTACCAACTGGCAACAAGAAGAAGGAAAAAAACCCAAAAAGTTCTAGACTCTTGACCGGGAAGTATCTGAGATGTCGGCCGGGGGCCGGGGCCCCAAGAGTAGACGTGGGCCCGATTGCCTGAGGGGCCAACACCCTCTGTCCCGGCCTCGGTTGGAGGCGCAGCAGCGTTAAGTCGCGGCCCCGAGTGAAAACAAAACGGCCCCGCGGGGGGGTATGAAGGGCGCTTTAACACCGGGCGCGTTCCAGGGCGCTCGGTCCCGCTCTTCCCTCCCCCGACCTCGGATCCCCTCGGTCACGTGGGGGCAGAGTTTTGACGCCATCGAACCTCACAGAGTCACAAAGAAACCTGAAAGACCAAATCTCACTTCTCTTTCAGGAGCTTTTTTATAGTGTGTGTGTAATTCAAACCAGTTATAGGGAAAAAAAAACTAAAACAAAAAGGGGGGGGGGTCAAAAAACAGGAGGATTTACGGAGGATTAGAAGGAGACGGATGTTGACATCCGACAGAGGAGGCAGGGAGCCCGACGCTTCCTTCCACCTTCCACCAAAGCCGGTCCTCCCCTGTGCAGAACCTCCGCCCGGAGCCGTGCCGGTGTGAGTCATGGCGGGAGATTTTACTCCACCGTGAAAGGGGATGAGGAAGCTGAGAAGAAATTAAAAAAAGAAAAAAAGGAGGGACCCGTCGTCGAATGCCACCTCCGCTCGGGCCGAGTGTACTTTAACGCAACAGCGCGGTCGTTTCTGCTTTTGCTGCGTCTCTTCCTCTTAAAAAGCGGCTACCCAGAGGCTACGCCTTATATGGGCGCCGACGGGAATCCTCGGCGTCCCAGCGGGACCGTGGGACGGGACGGGGAGTTTATACTAAAGCGCTGCTGCAGGAGACGATATAGACGAGGCTGTAGGTGCAGCATGTAGGAGCTTCGTCGTGTCAGTTTACACATAAACATACCATTGGGTGCATCAAGGTCACTATAAACTCACAAACGACACGGTGAGACACTGTAGCACAAGGGGCACCGTGGCCTTTGCTCTCTTTTCTTTGCCTTAACCTTCCCAACGTCGGCCGACGTCAGCGAAAACCGCGCGGAACGTGTCGAAAACAACCGCGCTAACTCCGACTTATTCGCGTTAAAGGAACTCGTGGCGTCGCGCTGAAATTTGCCGCGGCTTCCCCGAAGGGACGTCAGGCATCAAACTCCGATCCAGGCGGGATCCACAGAACTCGAAGGGATTGAAATAGCGTTTGAGGTCAATCCAGACTTTAACAACCATGGCTTCGTCATTAAGTTCCAACATTGTATCACAAATTTCAGAAGTTTTTCAACCGTCCACTTGCATGTTTAATGCTGCTAATGGACAAATATTAAAAGAGGACTCATGTAACGGTATCAAACTCACAGTTAGATGAACGGTTATTAAAACATACGATTGAAACCAAAACCTGGTGCCTACATTAACCACAATGCAACTAGAAATTTAGGTCGAAGATTCGTTGTGCGACGCGAGCAGCTGCTTAGTTCGCCACAAGTTGCTATCGTCGAGCAGAAAGGAGACCCAGACTAAAGAGGTCTGGTTCTTCCACGTCCACATCCCCTAATTTACTTTCCTTTTCATACCTGTAGGACCTCAGCCCCCAGCCCAGTTTACCTCAAGGGGGCGATTAAACAGCCTTCGCTCAGCTCATTCTGGAGCCGCAAAAGGCTTCATGAGTCTTTAATCCACGTATGTAAAAGCACTGCCCAAGACCTTTGAAGAGATTGTTAGATCTGTGTTAACGCATTGGATTTGGTGCCTAATTTAGCCAAAAAAACAAAACCCCAAACAGTTCCCTGCGAACTGTGAGCTTTTTAAGCGTATCGGGTACCAGCCAAATGCAATACGCCAGATTACAGTCCGTCAAATTTTGCGCCACCACCGTCAGTTTCAATCAATGAAGCGCCACCAAATGAATCTCAAGCACCACTGCGATCCACGACTTCCTGTTGCCTTCCATATAAAACTAACCCGTTGAGTTCTTCCTAGTTAATTTACGATTGGAGGAGAAAGAGGAAAATGTATAAGATCATCACTCGCCAATGGCAGAAACCCAAAGTCGAGGTATAAGAATTGATATCTGTAGCGAAAAAGTCGTATCACTGCGCTAAAATGCAAATGGAACAGTAAAATTCAAAAGTCACGCATCCCCAGCTCCCTGTGTATTTTCTCCAACCAGAGACAAAGGCTAAAATAAGGCCAGAGGACGGACGAAAGGCGTGAAATCGCACTTTGGAGCACAAAAGAAGAACGAACAAACAAGTGGAAAACTCAAAGGCAAACGGTAACTGATTGGCAATCGATGAGTTGACCGGAAAATACCGACGCGTTGGGGTCAAGTCACTCATGTAGCAGAACAAGGTCCCGTTGCGCGACCACTCTGTAGGCTAGCTAGGCGGCAAAATTATGCTAACGAAAGAACTGTAGAAACGTGAACAACATTAGCTAAAGTCGTTAGCCGCTAGCACGGCGTCCTTTCCTTTCCTTCAAATCTTCCTCACAACTTTACCCACAGAAAGTTACGCGGCAGAGACGAGAAACCTTGATGCGTGAGAGTGAACCGAGGCGGAAACGGAAACAGGAAGTTATCGCCGACATGTCGAACCACCATAAACTTAGGAAGAAAAAAAACAGAACAAATAAAACAAAACAAACAAAAAAACAGAGTTAACAAAGATGCCGTTAAAATGAATGAAGTTTAGTGTAAACTTAAAACGGCCAAACGTCCCGGTTCCGTCCCGGATCCGTCCCGGTTCCGTCCCGGTTCCACCGGGGCCTTGACCAATGACCCAGGTTACAACTGAACCTACAACTTCTGCCACCACTTCGCTCCTTCCTCGTGTTTTTGTTCAACCAACGAGACGTTTGCGTGGTTTTTTGCGCATTTTTTTTTTTTTTAATGATACAGGAAGGAAAAAACAACCAAAGAGAAGAAGAACCGGTGTGAAACAGAGAAACCGTGTAAAAGAAGAAACGGGAAAAAGACGCAAAGGAGACAAGGGTTCGCTCGACTCCTCCTCCTCCTCCTCCTCCCTGCCCGTTCTCGCGAAGGAAACCGAGGGGGTGAAGGAGAGGAGAGGGGAGAAGGAGGAAGAGGGAGGGGGAGGGAGGGAGGGAAGGAATCACGGAGACCGACCTTTTCCTCAACGCCGCGGAGCGAGGAAAAGCCCCGCCGCTGACTGAGACCTGTGGAGGAGGAGGAGGAGGAGGAGGAGGAGGAGGTGGAGGAGGAGGTGGTGTGTGTGTGTGTGGGGGGGGGGGTAACTGAAACCACCCCCCACCTCCACCTCCCCCTCCCCGCGTCCAGCCGCCGCTCCGCAGCCGATCAGATACTCACAATCTCGGCATGAATAAGGTCCGGAGGGCGGAATCCGCTGCGCCTTCGGAGGCACATCCGTGAGGCTCCGTCCTCCTCAGGCTCCGCTCCGCCGGGGCGGGGGCGAGGTGAGGCGGGGGCGGGGGTCGGATTCTCTCGGATTTATCGGATCTGAATATCCAGCCGCCGCCGCCGTAGAGGAAGAAGAGAAGAAGAAGAAGAGAAGAAGAAGAAGAAGAAGAAGAAGAAGAAGAAGGAGTCCTCCTCCTCCTCCTCCTCCTCCTCCCCCTTTCTGCTGCTTTCCTCCTGCTCGGGTTTTTCCCAGAGAGAGAGAGAGTGTGTGTGGGAGAGAGACGGACAGAAGAAGTGTGAGTGTGTGTGTTTGCGAAAGAGAGAGAGAGAGAGAGAGAGAGAGAGAGAGAGAGATCACCGCCCTGGTGGATAGAGGCGGTCAGAGCGCATGCGCGGACACACACACACACACACACACACACACACACACACACACACACACACACACACACACACACGAGCGGGAGGAGACCCGTAGTTTCTCTGTAATAAAACTTTATATGTGTATAATCCACTTTGTTTTGTACTTGCGCGTAATAAAAACAGCACAGTCATTTAAATACCAGATACTTTTTATTGATTAAACTCTTATTATCAGCTTTTATTCGTATGGATCAGTCACTGATATGACAGTGGATTCCTTTAGCATATATTCGCATATGAAGGACGCTGAACTCGATTTAATGTAACTTAATATGTGCAAATGTATTGTTTTATGAAGCCGGCGTTAAAAAAAGTTATGATAATCAGTGAAAAGCAATTTTAATCAAATATAGCAGTTACAATAATAAATATGATAAAGGGGCCGTACCTGTAGCTTTTAATGAGGAAAATACCGTTTTTAATGTCTTTTCTGCTCATAGCTCATCAGGTCATAAGCAGAACATATCAGCACATCACAATAAACCTTCATAGGTAAATTCTTGACACTTATTCAACACTAGACTATGGGATGTTATGAAATACTAGTTTACTGTTGTTAAATGACACAAAACTGTAACACAGACGAATCCTACATTTTTTAATTCAGTTATAACGGATGAGCTGACAAGTGGAGATGTCAAGTGACCAAAAAAAACAAACAACTTTTCAGCAGTATATGATCAGATGATCATCAGATATTTCTGACCACACAATCGAACCACGGGGCCTCAAAACTCTCCACCCGTCACTTCCCTGGCTTGAGACGGCTTCACTTCAGACCGTTTATCTAAATAAAAACGAGACCTTCATCGGAGTCTTCCCAGTTTTATTTATAACATAACAAAGCTCCGTGGAGAACTCGGCGAAACTCTCTCGTCCAATTGACCAAGATTCCAAAAACTTGTTTATTTTTGGTTGTTGAAAACACATTTTCCCAGAGAGAAGGGGAGGAAAACGACGCCGGCCCACTGAAGTTGGTCCAGTTCGTCCGGGAATCCCGAGCTTCCCGTGTCCTCGGCCTCCAGCAGCCATCGCCGTCGGTGTCCGGTGGTTTACCTACGAGGCTGCTCCGTCCGCTCAGACGTCCGCGTGGCCACGACAAAGACAGCGCTCTGCGTGACCATGAGATTCCTGCATATTAAAAGGAGCGACGGCGAACACATAGCGTTTCTCGGCTTCGCCCGGCTCGCCCCAGAGACCCCCCGTGGGTTCTGACGTCGGCGGGCGCAGCGGGAGAGAACATTTCGAACGCCGGCTGACGCCCGGCGTCCGTCCGTCGGTTCCCAGGTTCCCTCCTGACGCCTTCCCGGCCTAAGATCAAACCACTGCAACTCTGGAAAAGCTGGGGAGACGATGCCTATTAGGTTTAATGTCACCGTGGTGACAGTAAAGAACCTATGAGGCCTGTAAGCAAAATAAAAGTATTTACCCATTTATACCTAAAATAAAAGAAACAAGAAAAAGGGATAAAAACCACAATCTACTTGGTTTAAATGTACAATTTTCACAGATGGTTATGTTCAGTGAGTGACTTCTTCATGAGATGTGAACAGACCAACAGTGACAGGAGGGGGCGCCACACACCAAGAATAGAGAGAGAGAGAGAGAGAGAGAGAGAGACACACACACCCGCACACACACACACACAGAATGTGAGAGACAGAGTGTGAGAGAGAGAGAGAGAGTCAATCATGCAAACTAAATATTAGGTCAACACTGTTGATAAAGATAAACTGGTCCGATCATATTGTCCTGTTTCTTTGTGCCTGGTGCCTCGAAGACTTGAGTGTTTCCTGCCTCGTTTCCTGTCACACGTTGAGTCGTGCGTACGGGAAAACACGACCTCAAAACAAACAAAACAAGAAAACAAAGACAGAAAACAGCCCGACACATGTTCACCGCATCGCTTCCTTATTGACCTGTTAACTAAGTCCGTCCCTTGTCCCTGTCGGATACTCTTCCGTTCCTGTTCCTTCCCCGAGACGGGTCTCCCTTAAACCACCGTCCTGGGGTCGCAGGACACCGCCAGGGCAGCGTGACCTTTGACCTTTCACCTCCTCTAAATCAGCTGGCTGTAGCCTTCGTGATCAGAACAGTGAAGTTTGAAGAAACTCCCCAGCTTCTGACTTTAAATCCTGTGGGTTAAAGACCTGTTTCTTGCAGTCCAGCGCCCCCTGCTGGTCCCCTCCTCCTCCTCCACCACCACCACAACACACACACACACAGACACACACACACACACACACACCTGGCTTAGCCTCCGCCGGCGTTTATCAGAAGTTAACCTTTGATCGGTGATACGACTCTGAGTCATATCTGGCGGCGCAGGCCTCCTGTTGAACGGGGCCTCGGGTTTTATCTCCGCCGCCTGAGGCCCGTCGGCCTCTCTGCGCCGGGGCGAGGCGGGAAACGCCCGGGAAACGGCGTGGACTCGCCTCAAACTCCCGCTGAGGCGGCGCTGCGAGCAAGGGAGACGTGGACGAACTCCGGCCTCGGCCGTCGACGGAGGCAGGACGCGCCTGGAGAAACGCCGCCCACACATAAGCGCGTCTTTGCTGCAGCGCTTCCTGCCGCCACAGGGGGGCACTGCAGCTGCGTATCAAGCATTTGACACAGGGGGCGTCTAACAGGTTTTATGCAGATGGTGTGTTTCGTCCAGGAGGTGCCCCCCCCCATCCCCTTGTCCACAGACATTCGATGCCGTCTTCACAGAACCTGAACTCATTGCTGGTGTTTGTTTTGTCTCAGAGCCTTTATGGGGGGGGGGGGGGGGGTAAGGGAAGGCTGAGTGTTTCTCATCGAGGTTTGATGTCAAGTTAATTTCCTCTCTTCATCCCTTACGCGTCTCAAAGGACCTCACAGAAAGAAAAAAGGGAAAAACGCTACAGAGAACCGACTGAGGGACAGAACCACACGATGCAGCAGGTTAAGACAAAGAAGGAAACACAGACTCAGTGAAATGTTAGAATAGAAGAATTTTTAAAAACTGACAAAAACACAACCCTTGAGCAGAGAGGCTGATTGAAGGATTTGCCGGGGGGGGGGGGGGCTGCTGCGTCCTGGGGGGGGGGCACAATGTGCCAGGGGCTACACCTGTAAATGGAGAACACTCTAACGAACTGTCCCGGGACAGGACCCCCCCCCCGCGAAACCGTCTTAATCATGGAGCTAACAGGAGACGACTCCTGTCAATTATAACTTCTCATCACGTTTATACTCTGAGAAAAGCCAAAAATATCAGTGTCACACTTTCACATCCGAGGCCAAAATGACCTGCTCGCTGATTTCATCAGGTCGAGGTTGGAGGTCGGGGAAGTGAAACCTCCAGGAAACAGGAAACATACAGCAGATACGCACACGCACGCACACACACACACACACACACATACACACACACACACACACACACCCCAGCACCTGACTTACTTAACTACTTACTTATGGTTTTAACCCCATGTGCATTTACACTAGGCCACGTGGGGAAAGACGCTAGAAACACCGTTGTTTCCCCGTCGCGTCTGAATCCTGATGTTTTACCCGAGCAGCTCTGCCTCTCTGCTGTTCCTGTCGTGTTAACAACATTTTTCTACGCTGTGTTGGGCGAGTCACCGCCGGGAACCGTTTCACGCCCAGAGCGGGCGAGTTCGCCGGGCTTAAGGAACGAAGACGGGCCCCGGGTCAGTCTGTCGATTAGCCAAGACTGGGTTCTCCGAACCGTGTTCCGCTGCGGACCCCAGGGAACCGGTTTCCTCCGACCGTTCCCCCGTTCAGCTCCCTTTGGAAGCGTGAAAATATCGGTGAGATAGCCGAGAGCAAAAGCAAACGCCACGGCTAAAATTTTCATTGGAGCGCGAGATTCCAAAACCGAACCGATTGAGGAGCCGACATAGATACGGCTTCGTATTGACGCCGCGTTCAAGTTCACCAATGTCGGACCTCACGCCAGCGGAGAACAGGGCACATCATGACCCCCTAGATGTGTTTCAAAAGACACGCCTGCTCGCCGTTACGCACGCGAACGCGAACACGCTGCGCTGGAGTTTGTTCAAGCAAAGTCATGACGCAGAGCATATACTGTACAAACAGCCGTATAGTATTTACACACACCCACACACACACAAACCCACACACACACACACACACACACACGGAGTCACGTACAGTAGATACGCGGAGCAAATATACTCACGCTCACCAATTATAAATGCAAGGCTGCACAAGAGGCCTTTTGATCATGCAGATGAAAGATGGGTCGCGTCTAATACAATAACATCTGCTCACGATAACTAGAGCTCATTGATTCTCAGTCAGTCAACATGAAGGCAAAAATATAAAATGAGAAATGTATAGAAATATAGGCTTCGCCTGTTTGGTCCCAGTCGGACAGGGAGGGGTTCAAAGGAAAAGGTGGCAAACAGAGTGAGCCCCAGGGTGGAGGAGTGTAGCCGACGCTCTGCAACCAGCAAGGTGTCCTCATAACATAAAGTAGAACAGAAATGTGAAAACGTACGCATGTATCAGATATAGACTCGGGCTGGTTCTGGTCTACGCTCCGTTCTGTTTGGTTCGGTCCAAAAACGTGCAAACGCATTGAACTGACTTCGCTGGAAAGACGACATAGATGCAGCGGAGGCTGGACGATGCATCGAATCCATACGGTCAGTTTATCTAACAGCCAAACGACAACGGTTTTGCTACCTGTGGCAAAACAAGGTTGTTACAAAGGATGCATGTGCTCTGCTTAGTTCTGGGCCCTGGGGGGCACGGGGGGGGGGGGGGGGTTAAAGGTGTATGGCACAGGTGGGGCCGACCTGGACCGGGTTAGCGCTGCCCCCACAGAAACTGAAGTGACCCTGACCTCCCCTCAGGAGCTTAAAATGTGGCGCTAAAATGACACATCGCGTTGCCGACGGCGGAGGCGACGAAACGCCGCATCCACAGGGCCCAGCGGGCATGAGTCCGCGTGGGAGGTTGTCAACCTTTCAAACTGTGCGGACCATCAGGCGGCCTGTGCAAGAACAAACACCTAAAATAAAATAATTCGTCTTGACATTAAAAAAATGGCAATTAAAATATCGTTGGTTATCTCCAGGTCTGTTTACGTCTGTGTTATATAGAGATGACATTTGGGGAAATTTTTAGATTCAAGAGGCGCGAACACACCAGCGCAGATCTGAATATTAACCAATATGATGGTGAATTAGCTCGATCGTTCGATCTTGGAAAGGTTTTAAAAGCCAATGGGCTAAAAAAGAAAAAAAGAAGAGGAAGAGAATGTTACCCTTCATTTCAAGCCAGAACATGGAAATTAGCGGAAGGTACTGAGCAAGGCTCACGTTTGTTTTGGTTCCAGCTCTGATCCGGATGCGGAGAGCTCGTATCTGATTTATTGGAGTGGTTGAAATATGCGGCCCAGTATTTACGTCTGACTCTCGGTCTGCTTCGCTTCTCGTGTCTGTCACAGCTAAACGCATTAGTCACGACAGCCACAACTTGGAGGACGATGCTGAGCCAAGAGCTGTCAGAGCATCGCGCTCCGCCCGGATCAGTGTGTGTGTGAGTGTTGACGCCGTGATATCCTCCACCCTCCGATGTCTCCTCCAGTCTCCGTCTCAGGAAGAGAGGGAAGGAGCGAGAGAGAAAGTAGAGACGGAGGAAGTTAATCACCGCGGCGAAACCAGGCTCAGGCCAACGGCGGCGGAGCCGGCTGCTCCTTGCGAAAGCGTCCGTCCAGTGCTGACATCAAACCAGCTGCTTCGGTCCAGACGCAGAGCTGCTCTGGTACAGAGTTCTCCTTGCGTTCCCTCGGTTTCCCTTGCGTTCCCTCGGTTTCCCTTGCGTTCCCTCGGTTCTCTTTTTGTTCCATCAGTTTTCCGTTGCGTTCCCTCGTGTTTTCTGTCCCTGATTTCGGCTCATCCTCCAGTTTGAGTGCCAGGCTCCGTCCTTCCTTCATTCTCCACCTTCTCCCTTCTCGGCTCCTCGTCCTCCGCCTAAGACTGCGGCTCTTCCTGCTTCACCTTCCTCCATCCTTCAGCCCTTCCACCCACCACCTCCGCCCTCTTCCCGTCCCTGCCCCTCTCTCCTATAGAGGAGGTTTTAAAGTTTTTTAATTCTGACTGGATCCATGGAACGAAAGGCGAAACGAAGAACGGTCCCCGGCGCAGCGCCGCTGCCCCGTTCACATACTCTAGGCGGCCGTGGCAGCTGATTGGCCGAGGAGCTCGGCGGCCCGAAGACGTCGCCGTCCTCCGGTAACGCCTGCCGCCTCTTACGCTCAGCGGGGGACCTGCTCTCGTTCACGCTCGGCCCTGAGACGAGACAACGTACGGCACCACGAACCCCTATGTGAGTGTGTATATATGTGTGTGTGGTTCTGCAAAAATCTACATAAAAATGTGACACTACGACCTCCAGAAATCTACAGATGGCGCTGCTTAAAATGGGGGGGGTGTTAATGCCACCGTTTTCCTCTTCTTCTTCTTCTTCTCTGCTGCTTGGACGCGTTACTACCGTTACACGTGGGACGGAGGAGGCGGCGTGGTGGTGGGGGGGGTGGTAGGGGGGATGAGGGTTTGTCCTCCGACACGGTGATGATTGGATGGATAATGCCGCCTCTGGTCACATATCAGTCCATCAGCCGCCTCTCCTCCTCCTCCTCCTCCTCCTCCTCCTCCTCCTCCTCCTCCTCCTCTCGCTCTGTCCTTGAAGTCTCCCATTCCCACCCCCCCGCTTCTCTCGTCCTCATCTTGCAGGAAACTTAAACATTTCGCTCCCCGTTTGTTTCAATCACGCACAACTGTCACGTGCGTCCTGCGCTAACAAAGCTAACACGCTGACATGTGGTGTTTCCACCGTCTCATTTAACCTGTCGCCGTGCTAACATACGCTAATCAGAGCCGTAACAGAGCTGAGGCTGATGGGAACGCGACCGCTCTGCAGGCGTCGGGTCATTGACCCGAGCGTTGGACAGATCATCATATTTGGCGCCGTCGTTCGGCGCCGCCGTCCCTGAAGCGGAGGGCTGGGTCTGTTTCGGATGAGACGAAGCGTTTTCACTTCCTGTCCATTCTGCCTCGTGATTCCAGCCCATTAGGCTCATGTCCCCCCCCCCCGCCACCTTATCCTTTTCCAGCCGTATACCACGTAAAACATTAAGGCTGTATCTTTATGTAACACAGGCCCTGTTAACCAGCAGGCATAAAAACGGGCGTCATTTTTCACTTTCGGCCCATTAACCGCAGGCGGTTGACAAAGGTCATTGGGTTTTTTGTTTTTGTTTTTTTCTCTGATCACTTTTTTACGACTTATTTCTGAGAAGGAAGTTGCCGCTGCTACAGAAAAAGCAAAGGTCTGATTAAAGTCCCATGTATTTGACCTTTTAGAAGCTTAATTTTAGGGTTTTATAGTTTTGAGAGTTTTGAGACATTGACGACCTTCTTTACCCATTTTTCCATCTTTTTGTCTCCTTCTTTGATCTCGTTTTCCTTTCAGGCTCCTTCTCTCCTCTCATGACGTTTTTTTTCTCCAGTGTTTTGTCAAGATGCTACGTCATCGGCTCAATTTCCTGATTTCTTTCTTTCTTTCTTTCTTTCTTTCTTTCTTTCTTTCTTTCTTTCTTTCTTGCTTTCTCTTTGAGGCACCAGATGACACAGGACGTCCTTTTTTTCCTGGTTATTTTTATGGGGGGGGCCGGACGACACGTCCTTTCGGCGGGAGACGGCCCGAACTGTGACGCAGCATCTGGCCGTCCTCGGTATAACTGACCCCGACGCCGCCGACGCCATGCGACAGCAAAACACTTCCCCTTAATACGATGCGACCGTGACATTGGACCGGTCAACCGTAACAAGTGTCCTCTTGCACATTAAACCATGGAACCAAGGATGCGAGACTGTCAGCTGTGTGTGTGTGTGTGTGTGTGTGTGTGTGTGTGTGTGTGTGTGTGTGTGTGTGTGTGTGTGTGTGTGCGTGCGTGCGTGCGTGTGTGTGTGTGGGTATGCGGCTACATGCCTGTATCTTTTTGTTTGTTTAATTTGTCACCTGTGTTAGAAAAGATGTCATTACCACTAGAACTTGCAGCCTGTGTGTGTGTGTGTGTGTGTGTGTGTGTGTGTGTGTGTGTGTGTGTGTGTGTGTTTTATTTATGTTTCATGTGTGTGTGAGTGATTGAGTGTGAGCTGACACTTGTGTGTGAGGGGAATACTAATAGGAGGCTGCAGAGCAGTGTGACTGAGAGACGAAGATAAGGGCAGAGAGGCCCACATGGATAGACTGAGACGGGGGCAGATAGAGGGATGAACGGGACAAAGAGAAACAGGGGGGGGGGTAAACGAGGGAGAGAGAGGTAGGGAACGCCTTGAACGAGAGAGCGCCATGAACATGAAGCAGAACCTCTTCATCCAACTGACACTGACTAGTCTGTCCAGGTCAGACCCAGACCAGGTCACACCTAGGCCAGGTCAGACGGGACAGTCCCGGTCAGACCCAGACCAAGTCAAACAGGACAGACCAGGTCAGACAGGACAGACCAGGACAGACCCAGACCAGGTCAGACAGGACAGTCCAGGTCAGACCGGACAGTCCAGGTCAGACCCAGACCAGGTCAGACAGGACAGAACCAATGTTCACCGGAGCCGAACTTTAATCCACATTCGGGGTTTTTTTTGTTTGTTTGTTTTTTTTCTGTTGACCTAACCTCTATTTTTAAGTAACGTTGTAAACACTGCGCCAAAGCAGAACCTCGACTCGGTGCCTCTGCTTCCATTTAAGGTCCAGTTCACTTAGTGGAGGAGTAAACGGTTCTGGAGGAGGTTTGTTGATTCTTGAACTCAACAGCCTAACACATACACCCCCCCCCTTCAGTGCTCCTTCAGAGGCTCTGCCCCCCCCTTCAGGTCTATGGACACGCGTTGCCATGGCAACGTCACTGCATCCTGGGTAGTTGACCAGAGGAGAAATATGGCAGAAATAATGGCAAAGTCCAGAGCATCCACTGCCCAAAGGGGAAGTTAGCTTCAATAAGAGGAGGCAATTTTTATTACTATGAAAATTACAGGTGGCTAATGTGTTTTTGTAAAACTGGAAAGTTTATCGATATTTAAACAGCTGTTGAAGTAAATAAGATACATAGTTTTCTACGTCCAGGTCTCGGCCAAGAGTAGCTAACGTTACGTATCGGTAACGTAACTCCGACAGTAGTTGAACCAGACATGAACCTGACTTCGAACGTTGAACTTGTGTTTTTATCTGTTTACATATTTTAGTACCACATAAGATGCGATAAAACCACAACTTGGGACTTCTTTCTTTTTTGGTTTGCGCAAGGATTAAACAAACAAGACACACTGTTAATTACGGAGCTTTAGAGGTGAACTCTAGAGCGAAACACGCTAACTTGGTCCCCCTTGTTTCCACCCATTATGCTAAGCCAAGCTAATTAGTCCCGGTCTCAGCACCGGACAGATGTGACCTTGGCGTGTTCCCTCTTGAGCGTTGAACCTTCTGGTAACTTTAGCCTTTACGTCATCAATGGGCTGACGGATGCGAAGGTGAGCGAGAGACGTCCGCCCGTCCGTCTCGTAACCCGTTTATCTCGCTGGCGGCTGCGGGAGGACGGAGGTTATCTGGTCAAGGTCTGGGACAATGAATCAAAGTTAATGAGGCTTTTCCCTGATGACTGGAGGGGTCGGTTTCTTATCATGGCCCCAGGCTCCGGAGCCACCTGCCCTGGGGGAAATCAGGCGGCTAAGTCGCCGATTTCTATTTTAAAAACACGTACTTTTATTATTGAGCCTTTCCAGTTTTCAGTTGTAACTGTAACATTTGCTCTTATTTAACTTTTCACATTGCACTGGTTTTTATTGCCGTTTAAAATCTAATGAGTTTATGATTTATCTGCTGTGCATAGCACTATGCAGTGCAGGTGCTCTATAAATAAAGTTTTCATCAGTATCACTAACTTTCATTGCAACCCCCCCCACACACACACACACTCACACTCAGAAGTTGTTGACACAAGGCTCCAAAATGAAAACCCCTCACCTCCTGCTAAAAATGAGCCGCGCTTTGAAGTGAACGACTGGAGGCACGAGGCGGAAATTTCACTTCAGGGGGCGGAGGGTCATTAACTGTAATACAAGCCCCCCCACCCCCCGCCCCCCAGAATCAATCACCTCCTAAGTTCTGCCTCGATTGAGCCGTTCTTTAGGAGTCTAGTTAAATCTATGGACCTGCACTGTTGAAAAACAAATAAGCAACGTTCATTGTGTGTGTGAGGAGTTATACAGGATAATTGGCTTGGGAAATGAAGGGTGTGTGTGTGTGTGTGTGTGTGTGTGTGTGTGTGTGTGTGTGTGTGTGTGTGTGTGTGTGTGTGTGTGCATGCGCTTGGACATAAATGGGCCAATTTAACTGTGTATTGATTTTGCCATCGACTGGAACATTGTTAAACACTGGTGGACGCACACACACACACACACACAAACACACACACACACACACACACACACACACACACCCTGAACCAATCATTATATGTGTGTTGCCGGTCATCACCCTTCCTCCTACACACACTAAATATAAGTCTTGATGATGTGTGGTGTTTACAGAAGCCGTTTACCGCTGCCGCCACCACCACGCCACCACGCTGCCACCGCCACCACGCTGCCACCGCCACCACGCCGCCACCACCATGCCGCCGGATCATTTTCAGTAAACCGGACTCAGGTTGAGCAGAGGGAGAGGAAGAGGAAGATGAAGAGATGGAAAGAAAGGGAGAGGGAGGGAGAGAAGTACGTACAGAGATGGAGATAAATGGAAGGAATGAAGGAATATGAAGTGTAGAGAAAAATGAAAAAACAAAATGAACCGAATAAACGGACAGAATGAACAGATTTATGACCTGATGGGTTGTTATTCAAGCCTGAAGGAAAGTATCACCGGAGACGTCGCGGTCGAGGCAAATAAAAGCAAGAAAGAGCAAATAATGGAGGGGGGTGTTTTATTTTTAATTGGACCAATGTTGTGTTTCAGGCCCAGTAGAACTGATGTAACCAGGGGTAAGGAGGATGAATACCCCCCCGGCCTTTATTTCCAAGCCTCCCTTCAGTTCTTGTCGATGGTGGAATAAAGGCCGCAAATCAAATGAGAGGGAACGATATGCAAATAGAACCAAACACAGAAAAGAGCAGTGGGAAAAGTCTTCATTATGCAAAAAGATTGTAATTTTAGAAATGAAAATTGAGTGAAACATTAATTTTCATCTTAAGTTGGTCAGCGCCCAGAAACTTTTCAGTTTTGCGTGTAAATGTTGGTTTTGTTCCCCGTTTGCGATGAATAATGAAAAAAAAAAAAATTTTGAATTTAACAGAAAAACAAAAACAGATTTAACAGAAAAAAAACCTGATGATTCCTCAGCATCATAAACAAACAGTAACGAGATGTAGATTCATGTGTGTGTGTGTGTGTGTGTGATCTGATATCACCCCGCGGCGCCGCTCAACTGTTGCATGAGGGCCTTCGTTTCCATCGAGGACTCGAGAGAGACGAGGAAAACTCAGTATCATCCGAGTGTTTCCATCCTTTAGACTGTTTTAATGACACGAATGAATTGAGCAGTTTCGGGTTATGATTTATTCATGAAGCAGGTTTTTAGTCAGATACATTGATGTTTCGAACTCGGCCATGTGTCTAACGGTTGCGCCGTGACCGAGCCGAGTTACTGGACGTCCCCGTTCGCCCCCGTTTGATCCGGTTATTTCTCCCGGAACATTTCCTTTGGTCAGAAGTGACATCACCTCTGCTATAATAAACCAAGTCTGTCGCAGCAGAGCGATGATTTCAGTGAAAAACCTCCCAAAACTACTGCTCAGCACCAGACAACATGGCAGCTAAAGAGCCAGAAATTTCCCTCAGGAGTCGACGGAGAGAACGGTGTCGAAACCCGACCGATACCTGTCGGTCGACCCTTTAATTGGCCGATATTGGCCCTATTGTGAATATACCTGTAGGTTCTCTTGTTCTTTGTGGCTGAAATCCTTTCCAGCTTAAACGGACCCGAAAACTCGATTCAAAGTTCCCCCCGGGAGCCACGAGACGTACTGATGTGACAGTTCAGTGCGAATCAGAAATAGATCACAGGGTAATAAAAAGGTAAAAAAAATCAATTCTCATAAAGAAGAACCATCATCAAATGGCAAAGAGAAAGTTGGTGACGACTGAAAGGAGTGGAAACGGAATAGAGGGTAAAGAAAAAAGAGGAAAAAAGATGGAATATTAAAATAGGAAAGAAGGAAATTAAAAGAACAGTAATGAGAGAACAAAAGGAAATAATAAAAGCAGAGGAGAGAAGTGCAAATAAATAAAATTTAAAAAAGACTTGATAACAGTCATGGAGAGGAAATATTGTCAAGGTGAAGGTACAATAAATTATAGACAGGAACAGACAGGAAATTAAAAGGTGTTGACCATCGTGTCGGGATCGAAGGCCGAGGCCTCCGGCGAGGTTCCGATGGGAGGGCTCCCTCCGGGGGGGGGCCAGGGTCCCGTCTAGGGAGGAGAGCTTCACGCCAGGGGGGGGAGTGACGAGGAATCCCTGGGGCCCCCCCCGGTCCCTCGGCAGGCCGGAAATTCACCTCCCCGGCTCCGTGCTACATGTTGGCGTCTCAGACAAACGTCGTCCGCCGGAGTTAAGCCTCTTCATCTTCATCCTCTTCTTCCTTTTTTTCGTCTCCACCGGTCGGTCGTCGTTCACCAGTCTCGCCAGACGAACGTGAAGAAAAATGTCGAGTGAGGGAAATGGATGAATGATTAAATGTGTTCCAGCACCAAAAAAAAGAAAGAAAGAAAGAAAATGATATGAAACAAAATGGACGGATGAAAAATGAAATGAGCCTCTGAAGTTTTAATGCGTCTCAGCCGGTGGCGAAGGAAAAAAGGCTGAAGCTTTATATTTCTATTTCAGCTTCATTTGAATTATTCAGCAAACAAATTTCATTCGCTGATATATTAAATTATATTGTTGACTCGTCTGAGAACCTTTATATATTTTGTGAGTTTCGGGCCTCGAGGACATTCTTTAATTTTTTATTCTGGGAAACATTCTAATTAAAATAAATGAATAAATAAATAAAAACTCTCCAGGTGTAAACTATACAATCAACCCCACCTCGTGGGATTTATCTTTATATCAGTTATATCCGACCAGACTGTATTGGCCCGATTATAAGACCGAGCTTTATTTCTGGAGATTTTCTGGAGAAAAGTGGTTCCTTCTTTCTGTTTGGGGACAAGACAATGATGCGTTTGCTGCATCGGATGCTTGTTGTGAGGGGAAAGCGGCAGGAGTGTCGCTTACAGTGTTGCATCGTGGGATGTTTGACGCCGTAACGTCGCACGTCAGTCGCTCCGTCGCGGTATTGGTCCGACGGCGGCGCCCTGTACGCTTGGACCGGCTTCGTGAGGGATTCCTGCTTTAAATTAAATGAATGAGAATGGATCCGAAGCTGAGCTCAAGCAAAACGTAATGAGATCCCAACATCGTTTTCCAGAAGATCAGAGGAGAGGATTAGGAATTAGATTAGATTAGATTATGTTGTATTCATATAGTAAAAACCTCTGTTTTTTTATCCGACCAAAATCTGCGTGTATTAGTTTTTTTTGTTAGTTTTTTCCATTAACCCCCTGGTTGACAGAACCAGACCCTTCAGACGAACTGACCTGTGGACCAGCATGTGACTGGTGCTGGTTGACCACTGCTGGTTGGCGCGTGTGTGGACTTCAGCACTAGATGAGCTTTTCACGGTGTGTATTTGCGTTTGCGCTGCAAGTGCTCGCGCACACAGTGAAAACACATTTCTTTTTTTAAAACGATCCCAAAATTAACTCCCGACGTTCCGAAGACCTCGTGGTTAAGTGGAGCTTTTTCTTTTCTTTTTTAAACAGAGAAGTACAGTCGTCCCTCTGTGGATCCGCGGACTGATCTCACCCCACTAGTGGACTCACTGGGGTTCTTTTAATCCCGTGACCAACGCAACACTAAAGTGGATTTACCTCCATCACCTTGGAGCCGAGGCAGATAAAAAAAAAAAATGACCAATTTACCTGGATTGATGGAAATTCACGAGGAATAAGAGAAAATATAAAAACAGTTTTTAAAAATTGCCTCCGGCCTGAAACGAAGTGCCGGGAGCATTTGCCTCGCAAAAAGGTCAAACGGGTGGAAAGCAGCGGTTCCTTCATGTCGTCTCAGCTTAGAAGCGCCGGCTGTTAAGATTCTTTTTAATCCCTCGTGTCTTTTTGTACTGTCTACGTGAACATTGTGTTTTTTCCATTTTAAATTGTGGCAGCTGCGGGAATCAGACCGAATGAAAACTGATGATGCATCTGAATGAGGCTGTATTTTGGCTGTTTTCATTTTTTTGTTATAATTTTTTTTCCTGCTATACACTGTCCTCTCCCTTTCCCATCTCGGGGAAATATCTTTCACCAGTGTCCTTGTATTTATGACAGAAACATTGTGATACATAATATCTGAGCTTTGGGGCTCACCTGGTCTATATTTTGGTCTTTATTTGATAGTGTGACCTTATAAAGAGATGGGAAGTGGAGAGAGAGAGAGAGAGAGAGAGACAGAGACAGAGAGACAGAGACAGAGAGAGAGAGAGAGAGAGACAGAGAGAGAGAGAGAGAGACAGAGACACAGAGAGACAGAGAGAGAGAGACAGAGAGAGAGGCGAATAAAACCACTCAACCCTGTGGACGCTTTCTGAGGCCTCGAGCTGCTTTCAGGTGTGAATGTCGTGTGCGAACGCAATGATCTTAGAAATAGAGAAACAGACCAGATTCTGACCCGCACATCTGCCGCCTCTGCCTCTCTGTCGGTTCCGACCAGTCTGGTCTTACTCCTCCGACCTCTGACCTCTGACCTCTCTCATCAACATGAAATGCAGCTTTTTTGGCTTCATTCTGAGATCAGCAGTTTCAGAAATGCTCAGACCAGCTGGTCAAAGTCAAGGTTGCTGAGGTCACGTTCTTCTCTCGTTCTGATGTTTGATGTGAACATTAATTGAAGCCCCTGACCTGAATCTGCAGGATTTTATACGTTGCACTGCTGCCACGCAACTGGCTGATCGCATAGTTGCATGAATAAGCAGGTGCACAGGTGTTCCTGATAAAGTGTCAGGACCTAGTGCTAAATGCAGTGATTGTAAATTTAAAAAAAATGGAACTGGAAAAAAAATAAATAAATAAAAAAATCTGCCACTGCAGAAACTTAGGGAAACGGAAATGTCCCCATCTTCTACCAACTTTAGCTTCTTTCATCTGTCGCCATGATCTTTGCTCAACATCAACCAATCGGCCTTAGTCGCTGAGAGTTAACCGAACCTTGGCCACGGTGGTGTCGGATCAGAAAACAGCGTTTTTTTATGGGCGATAAAAGAATCAGATCGTATCTTTTAGATTAGAGCACAATATCCACCGAGTGTGACACTTATATGCTGTAAACGTGGGAGAAAAAAAAGAAAAACATAGAAAGTTTCCTAATTACACACAAAGCCCTGGACCTCCCCTCGGGGACGGTTCTCTAATGGTTTCCTGAGGTGAAATTGGAAGCAGGCAATACTAAATGAGAGGTAAACAGAGTGCTACAATAAGACTCCACACCTTCTGCCCCGTTACTTCAATGAGGAAGATTACGGCAAACGGGAGCTAAGTGGAATTATTTCTCATTGATCTGGTGGTAGCGTTGCTGCAGAGAGGTTTTAAATATTCTGCCCATGTTCCTGAGGCTGAACAAGGTTGAGAAACTGGTCTCTGCTCATTTGTCTCCCAGTCGACGTGCTACATTAATGGCCTGCATACACTAACCGCTTGATTAATGGCGGCGGCGTGGGGTCTTAATCTCTCTCCTTCACCGTCTCCTCCATTTTCCATCCGCCGGTATCAAAGGGGTTTGCTGTGTGTGTGTGTGTGTGTGTGTGTGTGTGGGGGGTTAGCTAACATGGCAGATCAGGAAATGCGGTGCCGCTTGAGGGAGGCGACGGCACCTCGCCCCCCCCAACGCAAATGAGCGGTGAAATTTCTTTGCACAAGATGGGATCGGCCATGACATTAAACCAGTCGCAAGCTTTGACGTCGTGGCCAAATGGTTCATGATTTTGAGCTCAGTTAATGACAAAGTATCTTCATAGTAAAGTGAATATTAACCTGCTACTTGGAGTTTTAGAGAAAAACCTTTTATCAGTTAAATTTAGATTTTTCTGAAGGCCAGTCTTTGCTTCTGCATCGATGATGCAAACCTCCTGATAAATGTAACGATGTCGGTGGTGACACGACCGGAAGAGCTGCTAAAAGCTGACGTGTCCAACGTCATGTCACTGCTACGAGAAGAAACACGGGGGGACAAGGACAAATGGAAGTTTTGGTGGATACCTCAACACCAAAACCTAAACCACAAGCCAGCCTCTGGCAGACGGCTTTAAGAAGTCCCCGTGTCACTTTGTGGCTGAGCCCCGTTACATGAATTTAAGTTGTACAACACAACAAAGCAGTTTCAGAAAGAAAGAAAGAAAGATGTAGCATGTGGTACAAAGATCATAGTGTGGAGTAGCCATTCATGTGATGATAAAAACATGTCTAGAAGTGATACAGAAACATCTTAAAACCATTTATTCCTAGAAATGGATCCATAGTTGTATTTTCTCTAATAAAAAAAAGTCACAGAGCTCACTGGTTCTCCCTGAATGAATAAAAGCAGCAAAGCAAGAATGTGACACTGAAACACCTGCAGGCATTATTTCGAATTCTGGTCCTTCGGTTTGCCGGAGGGTCAGTAACTGGGTTGACCGAGCGGGTGAAGTTGCAAGCAGCGCAATATATTATTTATTAACCGGGGTCCAGAGGCTTATTTCATAGCTCTACTTCTTTTTACATTTTCAACTTTAGTTTTTTGCAACTTTTTATTTTATTCAGATGAGTGAAAGAGCACGTACAGAGTTAGGAAGCTTATACTAAGCTCAGATGCTCGAATTAACATTTTATCTTAAAGATGAAAAAGAAAATTCATAAAAAAAGATAATGGGAACTGTTTTCTGTGGTTTGGAAGTTTCTCTCTACTTTCTTTCCTACTGCTTCATAGAGGAGAGCAGGTTTTATCATACATTTATGTATTTGGACAGGTCAGAACTACCAGAAATGAACACGCTCTATTAGGAATTACTTGTTATTTCACAGAAAAACCTGCACCAGCCATTGCATATTACGCTACTTGAATGATAATGGTTTGTGAAGACAGGTTTGTTTTGTTTTGTTTTAACAGCTGGCACCAAAGCCTTGTCCAATGTCTTCCAGGGACTGGATTCGATGATGCAACCCGGCCTGACCCCTCACGCTCCACCAATTTACAAAATTAATCAAAGCTTTTAAGGCACTTTGAATCATTCCTGGAAAAATCAGTGGGCTGATGCTTCTGCAAATGGACATACACTTTTTAAACAACACGACAGTAGCTCAAGGCGACGGACGTTAGCTGGCCTGTCTTGGCAGTAGAGGGTCAGTCGGGGCAGGCTACATAAGTTCCCGGGACACATCATGGTGACACCTTTGCGACCAGGCATCATCGTTTAATTAGAGGCCACCAAACACCTTACCCTGATAGAACTAACCGTGCCCTGGGAAGACCACATAGAGGAGGCATTTGAAAGGAAGAGCACCAAGTACCAGGGACTGATTGGGGAATGCCGGAAACAAGGTTGGCAAGCACACTACCCCCCGGCAGAGGCTTTGCTGGCCACTCTCTCCACAGAGCCTAAACTTGGCTGGGTACGGGTGGGCCGATGAAGAAAAAGAAAACCGCCATCGGGGCTGCAGCAGCTGCAGAGAGAGCTTCCAGGTGGCTGTGGATAAAGAGGGGTGATCCACAGAGTAATGCTGCCGGGACGCAAGTCGGGGCCTGATCAACCCAGGCTGGGTCGCCTGGGAAGGGGTGCAATGAAGACGCAAGATCAGAAACCTCCAATGAACCCAGGAAATGTCCCCGATGATGCGTCCCAGGATGTATCTATACCAAGTTAGCAAGCTAATTGCTAAAATTAGTTAATATAGCAAAGCTTTGAAACTCTGTTGGACCACACTGCAAAGACAACTTTAATTTTGTGCTAAAGGTGACCCTAATTTGGTTTTCAGAAAAGAAGGACACTGGTTAGCCAATGCTAAATTGTTTTTCTCTGCTCTCATTATTTCATATGAAAGAAACGTGGTTGCTCATCACTGGGAAATGCGATCTAATTGGCTGAAGTGAGTCTTACTTACTGGATGGATATGACCTTGGGCCCTTCAGAGGCTCTAACGTTAGCTTAAGAGATATGTCGGCAGGGGGATTTATAGTGATGTCAAGGCAGGTTTGTTCACGAAAATAAAACCATGTTCATAAGCATGCATACACAATGTAAAATGTCGGCCTCAGAGGGGAAATAATAGAGGGATGAGAGGAGGCTGAAGGAGGATGAAGAGGAGGCTGAAGAGGAGGCCACAGCTGCGGGGAGGGGACAAGGGTTGGCGTGCACATCCCTCCGGCCTCTCATGGCTGGAGAGGGACCTTGATGAGATCACGCCAGACGAGCGAGAATCAAGACGTCCCTCATCGAGCGGAGTCCATCCCCCTACTGCTCCTCACTGGGAGGATTTTCGAGAGGCCTCTCGACACCTGCAGGTCAAGACGTCACTGCAAACACAACAGGCTCGATGGCCTGCTGTCTGCAAAGAGTTCGTGTGAAAGAAAACATCCTAACATTATTTTTTCCACATGTATCTATTTTTATACATAAATAAAAGGGAAATATACATTAAAAAAAAGGAAAAAAAAATATCAGATTTGTAGGAAAAGAGAACATCAGACATTTCAGTTTAATACATTTCTGCCAACTTAACCATCATTGAAAACCCTTTTGTTCGCAAAAACTCTTGGATACAAACTTTCCGTTGTTTGCATCCCCGTTCGTCTTCTGAGCCGATCTAATTTGCGCGGAAGAAATTGGACGGAAACGCCGACTCTTTCCCTCGCATTCATCTTCTCTCCCACCTCTCGTTCACTGGCTATCGACGCTCAGGCTGGACTTTTTGTCAGCGTCTTCCCTCAATCCGAGCACCGTTGCCTCTGTTCCTTCTCCCACCGGCTTTCTTCGTTTTCCCTGAGTCCGTCTCGCTCTCTCAGCTATTACCGGGAGACGCTGAGCACCTGAGAGCACTTAACACTCTGGTTCTATGGGGGGGGGGCTGCATCAGGTGCAGATACTTGGGTGGTTCCCCAGCCACTGACAAAAAAAGGGGCCAACACCAGCATCCAAATACTTTAGTTTGCAACATCACACACACACTGTTATTCTAGATCCATCATGAAGGAATTCTACAGGGGTGAGATAAATAAGGATGGCACCTAAATCAGAAGAGATCAACATTCATCATCTGTACATCTGAGCCTCTGCTACCAAAGTTTCTGTGACAGTATATTGGTTTACTCAGCAGGAACAGCATTATTAGACACTAGTAGAAATATGCAAAGCAGAATAACAGACATAAAAAGCAAACATTGTTCATAAAATTCCCAAATCATTGCGGCACAAAAATCGGTTTAAAAACAATGTTGATGGAGCAGGCACACGATGATTTTTCAAATGAGAACCTCCCCAACATCTAACATGAAGCTGTTGTTGTATAGAACTGAGTCACAGCTCTATAGGATGAGGCGTCACTGCAAAATGTATCAAACGTATCCACTGCGCTGTACATTGGGTAAAGGAAAGCCTTATCGATGCCATCGTTCTGTTATTGCTTGAGCTGCTAAACTCAAGGATTTGAACCCTCAACCCTGTCTCCGATAAATTAAAAACATATCAAATTATGTTTTATACGATTAGAATCGAGTTAAGATAATGGCAGCCAGATAAAGTCACTGGCAAGATATGGTTCTGAAGCAGGAAATAGTTTATGCTCGTAAGAGGTTCTTGTTGGATACATGTCATGCATGAGCACACAGCAAGTGTTTGACGCTGGGGTCAAAGTTCACATCTGGTCTCAGGCTTCAAGTGAGTGTTAACTTTTTCAGCTAACGTGTGTTAGTAAATCTAAAAACATAAACATGTGAGCCAGTAAGATGTTTTTTGTACTCTGATTTGCAATGCTTGCTGCTAGTGTTAGCGTCGATTTTGTCTACTAAATAACATGATGAATGTGTGACTGTGTGAGTACAATGATATTTTACTAAGGCATCATCATTATCAATATGGTGGATTGAGATAAAACTACACAGCTCCTGTTTAAAGAAGTTTAATCCACATGTGTCTCTGCAGCATCTCTGAAGTGTCTGACCACAGCTCTGCTGAATACAATCAGGCAAAACACGGCCGTCATGGCAGCGTACGACCTCAACACGGTCCTGACAGCGGCCGGGAAGTCGGGGTGCGAGAGCACTGACTGGCCCCGCCCAAAATGGACGTAGACTAGTAGACGTATCTCAGCAGCCCGCTGACCCTGCAGCCAGCAGTAGTAGACGCCTGAAGATGAAGGATACTGGAGTCAATGGAAGAGCACAAAGACAGTTCACTTACTGCAGTCTACTTTTAGACATTAAAGAAAATATATTTTTAAAAAAATGCAAAAAAGCTCATAAAAGCTTCTATTTCACTTGCAAATTAACAGGCTGTCCTGCAAAAGAGACCCCGAGTTTAAAAATATCAGGTATCCTACCATGAAAATGTGTAGAGTTTAAAATGGAGTGAAATGTTTCTCACTCTAAGAGACATTACCTGCTAAATGTGGAGAATATGTGTAAAGACATTTATTTTTGCATAAAAGCTCCATTTCAAATGATCATTTCAAGAAAAGGATAGAGGATGGAAGAGAGCTATAGTAGATGTCAGTTTCCCCCTCTCTGCTGCAGGCAAGACTAAAGAAGCAATGCCAATAAATGGTGTAATGGGTGGGGGGGTGACATGAAACAAAAAGCAATCAAGGCAGGAAATGGTTTTCGGATCTGAACAATGCGACACCAACACGACATAGACAAGCTGAAACAGCAGGAGTGCGAGGTGGCCACTATATAGGCACTGGAGCTAATGTGTTGATGAGGGACAGCTGTGCAGCCGGGCGAACAGATGAGATGACGGGCCGGGGCCGGAACACTCAGCGGGGGCCACTAGTGGGTGGGTGATGAACGGCAAGTCAGGAAAACCTCGGGAACAAACACTGGAAGAAGAGAGCTGTCTCTAAAACACGAGCACACTCCAGCAGGCTTCGGCTCACAAACTGGCACCGGTTACTTATGCTGACCTGGGGCTTGTGAGGCAAGTAAACAAAATACTACCTGAAGGTTGGCAGCAAAATGAAATATGAAGATTAGAGACTGATGAGCACAAATCCTCCATAAAAGGAAGCTGATAGATGAAGGTGTAGTTTTATCGAGCAGTAGTCAGCACCTGAATCCTGACTTTTTGCGGGTTGAAACACCAGGTGGTGTCCAGTGTCTATCAGCAGCCGGCGGGGCGTGGCGCTGACGTCGCCCCCCTCCGAGTGCTCAGACCGGTAAACGGGTTCGGATCCACGGTCCCAGGCCACGACCATGTTAGGTTGCGCGCGGGGGCAACCCAGGGTCAGGATGCGGTCCGCCGGATGGTTCAAATAGAACACTGGCACCGCCGCTGGCAGGGAGGCAGAACTACAACGGGGAAACAGATTCATCATGTTAGCCATGTATAACTTTGGTGTTTAAGGGTTGTATCACTACTGCAAACTGAACGACACAGAGTGAAACCCAGAAAATATTTAAAAGGTAACTAATAATAAAATGTTTCCCTTTGCAAATGGTCAAATCAGGCTTTGACTGGCATATTTATTAGGCAGACATTATTTTTTACAGAAGTTAATCACATTTTAAACCTGCCAGTAGTAATCAACTTTAACATTGCCAGAAAATGTCAGTCCAACAAACACTTAGGGCCAGAGCAAAATATTTCCACTATATCAGTCTAGATTCATGATCCCCAGGGGATGATTCCAGTTGATTTCAGTGGCCCACTGACTGTATCAGGTCAAAAAGTTCTCTTAGGTCCATGACTAGATATCTTGGAACTTAGTGCCTGATTTTGCTGCGGGTATTCATCTCCCACTAACCTTTACTCTACCATGAGCCCACCAGAAATATCAATATGATTGCTAATAAGGTTAGCAAACTAAAATTGCTAATTAGCGAATGTAAGTTTACACACCTGTACCCGAGAAATGTCATCAGAGCCAGGAGTTTGGAGGAGGGAGGAGCTTGAGCTGGGCAGGTCACCTGACAGCTTCTGACCTCCAACCTGGCTCCGGTGTTGTGCCTCTTCAGACGGCCGAAGGCCCTGGGCACCGCCCCCGAACCGCATGAAGCGACCGTTCGATTGGCCCGTCTGTAGCGCACATGGAGGAAGTGAGAGTGGACGTAGCAGAGTCCCGCGCGAACCTGTTCCCCCGGTACCCCACAACGGTCGCACAGCGACCAGGGCCGGAAGCTGGTGAAGACGCGATACAGCGGCTTAGCAGAGCTGATTCCTTTGACCTCCCTCAGTGTCTTGCTTGTTCTTCCTGGATTGAGCCTAGGACCATTAAAAAACAGTGGATCATCGTGGGTTGGACACAACTTTGTGTTTTCATTGACATTTATGCCATGTTTCTCAAATAGTCGATACGCTCAGGTGAATTTATGTTTCCTTTGATATCTTTGTCCCTCACCGACCAATCCGAACATGATGGAAGTAAAATTTGAGTATTTTCACAAAATATCATGTGATGATGGGATGTCTCTATAATGTCTGCAGACAGTGACAGTTGTAGCAATCAGTAAGATAACATTCATGACCTTAAAAACTTGACTGCTTATTTCCCATGAAGTCACAGACTACAAGTCTTTGCCGTCACCTTGGGGCGAGGCTGAGCGTGCGAACCTCCTGGATGTCCAGGTCGTAGCCATAGAAGAAGTCCTTATGGGCGGAGCCACAGATGTAGAGGCCGGAGTCGTCGGGCCCCGCCCTGAAGATCAACAGACTGAAGAGGCGGATGGAGAACCGACTCCGCAGGTCGCCGCTGTGAGGGACCTGCCCGGCGTCCGTCAGCTTGTTGCCGCGGCGATCCGTCAGGGCCCTGGTCTCCGCGGCGCTGTCCAGATGCTTCCTAAAGAACCACACAACCGAATGGACCTGGGACACGCAGGGAAGGAAATGATCGAAACACCACATATCTGCCGGTGGTCAGTAACGTTGTTCAGCGGATCGATACCAGGGAATCAAGTTACAACTGCAGATGCAGAAATTTAAGACAAGACATTCTCTCGCTGTCTCTTGTTATACCCAGATCCACTTAACTCGCTCTTTTCTGTCCTCTTTTTAAAGGCTAAATATTAAATTAGTGCTTGGGATTTATCCAAATACGAGGAGGAGGAGCAGGATGAGGAGGAGGAGGAGGAGCAGGATGAGGAGGAGGAGGAGCAGGATGAGGAGGAGGAGGAGCAGGATGAGGAGGAGGAGGAGCAGGATGAGGAGGAGGAGGAGGAGCAGGATGAGGAGGAGGAGGAGCAGGATGAGGAGGAGGAGGAGGAGGAGGAGCAGGATGAGGAGGAGGAGGAGCAGGATGAGGAGGAGGAGGAGCAGGATGAGGAGGAGGAGGAGGAGGAGCAGGATGAGGAGGAGGAGGAGCAGGATGAGGAGGAGGAGGAGCAGGATGAGGAGGAGGAGGAGCAGGATGAGGAGGAGGAGGAGCAGGATGAGGAGGAGGAGGAGCAGGATGAGGAGGAGGAGGAGCAGGATGAGGAGGAGGAGGAGCAGGATGAGGAGGAGGAGGAGCAGGATGAGGAGGAGGAGGAGCAGGATGAGGAGGAGGAGGAGGAGCAGGATGAGGAGGAGGAGGAGCAGGATGAGGAGGAGGAGGAGGAGCAGGATGAGGAGGAGGAGGAGCAGGATGAGGAGGAGGAGGAGGAGGAGGAGGAGCAGGATGAGGAGGAGGAGGAGCAGGATGAGGAGGAGGAGGAGGAGGAGGAGGAGCAGGATGAGGAGGAGGAGGAGCAGGATGAGGAGGAGGAGGAGGAGGAGGAGGAGCAGGATGAGGAGGAGGAGGAGCAGGATGAGGAGGAGGAGGAGCAGGATGAGGAGGAGGAGGAGCAGGATGAGGAGGAGGAGGAGGAGGAGCAGGATGAGGAGGAGGAGGAGGAGGAGCAGGATGAGGAGGAGGAGGAGCAGGATGAGGAGGAGGAGGAGCAGGATGAGGAGGAGGAGGAGGAGGAGCAGGATGAGGAGGAGGAGGAGCAGGATGAGGAGGAGGAGGAGCAGGATGAGGAGGAGGAGGAGCAGGATGAGGAGGAGGAGGAGCAGGATGAGGAGGAGGAGGAGCAGGATGAGGAGGAGGAGGAGCAGGATGAGGAGGAGGAGGAGCAGGATGAGGAGGAGGAGGAGCAGGATGAGGAGGAGGAGGAGCAGGATGAGGAGGAGGAGGAGCAGGATGAGGAGGAGGAGGAGCAGGATGAGGAGGAGGAGGAGGAGCAGGATGAGGAGGAGGAGGAGCAGGATGAGGAGGAGGAGGAGCAGGATGAGGAGGAGGAGGAGCAGGATGAGGAGGAGGAGGAGCAGGATGAGGAGGAGGAGGAGCAGGATGAGGAGGAGGAGGAGGAGCAGGATGAGGAGGAGGAGGAGGAGGAGCAGGATGAGGAGGAGGAGGAGGAGGAGGAGGAGCAGGATGAGGAGGAGGAGGAGGAGGAGGAGCAGGATGAGGAGGAGGAGGAGCAGGATGAGGAGGAGGAGGAGCAGGATGAGGAGGAGGAGGAGGAGCAGGATGAGGAGGAGGAGGAGCAGGATGAGGAGGAGGAGGAGGAGGAGCAGGATGAGGAGGAGGAGGAGCAGGATGAGGA